>VZRL01006640.1:1369134-1382616 GCA_013397895.1 Origma solitaria
ACCATCTGAAATGATAACATAAACTTTCATTCTAGTGCCTTGAAGTAACAAAAATATACAAACCTCATGGAATTTTCTTCCTCTCAGGTCTGTCCCATACCCTTAATGGCCTTGCCATACCATAGCCACCCAGTAAAGGGAAGTCAAGCTCCCCCACTAAACACAAACTTGCCATATGATTGTCAACAATACCAAGCAGCCAATAATAAACTGAAGGTGTACCTTTAAAACTTATATGATAGCAGACTTGACAAGCAAATCATGTAATGCAGTCATTCTTGCTCTGCTATCAAGGGTAACAAAAATATGAGGGAGTTTTCTAAAATGAAAGACTCCCTTTCAATAAGTCCATTGCTTTAAATTGGAATACCAAGCGCTTAGTCTGCAGCAGAGAAGCACATCCAAGCTTGCTATACAAAATAATTTACACGCTGAAGATCAGGACTTGCTTACTTAAGCTCATCTGCATGCTTCCAGTTGAGAAACAAAGTGAATTGGGCTCCTACTTAAAATGAAATATTAATGCACTTTCGGAGAAATTAATCAAAATAAAATTTAACAAGCTTTACAGTTCTAGAACAAAAATACCTCAGATTTTCTTTTTTATTTATATCAGTAATTTTCTACCATATTATTTTACAAGGCTTGAAGCAGTTGTTCTAATTTCTCTGTATTAGAATTTGTTTCTTGGGAAACCAACTGCACAACTACATTTTCAAAGTCTTTCTTCATGTACATCTTATCCGTTAGAATATTTCTTCATCATTAAAATGATGAAAAGTTCAAACAGAAGAGAGTTCTCATCTAAAATGAGTGTTAAAGAAAAAACGCTGCATTCATTTCAGTGCATATCCCTTACACTGGTAAGCCATTAGCCAGTCAGAGTTCAGATGCACTGTCACGATCTCTTAATTAAATTCTTCTTTTTAATGTCAGAGCATTACTACTGATTTTAAAGGAGAGAGAAGAAAGGCAGCAGTGCTCTCTGCTTATTAAGGGTTCTTGGTACATACTGTTTCAATTTATGTCCTGCTCACACTGAACAGAGCTTGAAAATGCTGCTCAATTAAGTTTTAAAAATTCAATTTAAAATTAATGTGGAGTTATACTAATGGGTAATGGCTGTACCCTGTGTGATCCTTGGTTCCTCCAGTCCCTTGCTGTCTGATTTGATAACCCTGAATTGCTCATTTAAGAGAGGTCACCACCAGGCAGTTCTCCTTTTGTGAGAATAACTCTGAGCTTCACAAAGAGCTACTCTCTATAAACACTTGATTAAAAGAAATATTAGCCTGTGAAAAAACCTCCTTAATTCTGGCATTTCAGGCATATAAAATTACAATCTTAAATAAATTTCTCTGACTTCAAGGTTATTTTTAATTTGATAGGAACATGGTTTTATTAATTTTTTTCAGGCAATGAAATTAGATCATCTATATTTTAAATAAAGTCAACAGCAAAGCCTACACAGCTTTAAAACAATCTTAGGTAAATTAGCAATTAGTCTTAAATATCTCTCTTTTGCCTCATGAAAGAAATCAAGCATTTAATAAATATGAAATGCAATTTTAGTGGATCTTTTAGAACTGAGTGGAGCCAGAAGAATCTGAACTCCAACATCTTATTTAATTGGTAGAATTTAAGTGCATTTCTAACTATCTTATACAAACGTAAAACTTACTGGCATTTCTTCCTCAACTTTTCAGGTTGAAAAGTGGTGGATTTTGTCTTTTTTGTTTAAATAGCAATAAGATACCTGTCTGCACCGATGTTCCCTCTAAATTTTCCAGAGCCCTTTTTTTCACACCAGTGATTTTTATAAGCCTGGACAGGTCAACCTTACACATCCCCATCCCTCTCTTACTGTAAACACCTTAAAATAAGTCTGCCCTGCTGCTAATAATTACAGTCAACTCTGGTTGCCTTCTCAGGCTCTCGGCTGGATGCCGAGATGCCTCCAGAGATCAGAAGATGTCAACACTTTGGCTGCAGTGACACCCACGTTACTCTGGCAGCAGTGCCCTATCAGCTGCCCTTCACTTGCTCCCTCCTCACCTTCCCTCCTGTGCTCACATGAAAAACCACCGTGGAATATAAAAAACCTTCCAGAAAACACACTCTCTCCCCATATA
This sequence comes from Origma solitaria, assembly GCA_013397895.1. Taxonomy (NCBI): domain Eukaryota; kingdom Metazoa; phylum Chordata; class Aves; order Passeriformes; family Acanthizidae; genus Origma; species Origma solitaria. Next base: position 1,371,267 of record VZRL01006640.1, read on the forward strand.
TTATCATCACCAAACAGATTAGCTTGTGATCGGATTCACTGCACAGACAGAGGGAGAAGAGGAGAGGGCACATTATATGAGGTAAGCAGGACCCAAGCCCAGAGTTTCTCCAAGCAACTTGGTCCCCAAAGCAGCAATCATAACTTCACCAGCAGCACAAGGGCTGGAAAAATGCCCCCAGCAGCCCAGGGAATTAAACCTCTGCTGCCTTGAGGAAAGGGGAATTTGTAAACAACATGCTCCAAAACATTCCCAAGTTTATTCATTATGTAAAAGGGAGACATACAATTTTTTGATGGGGGAAAAAAGAAGGATAGTTGACTGTGGATTTGAATGCCAACAATACTGCACAATCTCTGCCAGAAGATGTTTTCAAAATTTTTTTTTTAAAAGTGAGGGAACTAAACACAAATAACTATACTATTTAAATTTTACTTATATGTACCTGTCTGTCACTTATCCACAGACACACATATTCCTTTAGAGCATTTAGGACACAATTTCCAAATGGACAAAAGTCCGAAACAATTTCTAAAATTATTGTTGTTGCTATTATTATTATTATTATTAATTTTATTTTCTTCTTTTACACAAATATCTCAATATATTCTTGGCATTTTGGAATTTACTAACATACTAGAAATACAATAAACCACACTATATATTTATTCTAGGAAATTATAAACAATATTTATTTTCAACAACTAAAGATTAAATTACTGAACAAGTGGGATTATTTTTCCAATTTTATTTATAAATACACAAATTCAGCCTAAAAATAATTTATTTCAAGCAGATAATGATTTAGAACTTAAATAATAAATTAAGTAATAAGCCTAAATAATCGTGTCTTCTTAGTATAAAAGAAGATGAAGTCAAAATTTTGTTTTGTTTGACTGATTATTAAGAGGAAGTATTAAATATTTTAAAAGTAGGAAATTAATAGGATTTGCTTTAACTTTCTAGCCACCTACATGCAGAGCAAACCAGAATAAGATTCTGCTTTCCAACAAACTGTGCATTCATTTATTAGCAGGAAAAGCCACACAGCTTTTTCCATGCAAGCATACACTGAAGATTATGAACAAATGTGGCAAGCCAAGCTTTATCCTGCATGCTGTACTGAAGTACAAAAAAATCCGTAATTACTTTAGATGTCTTGGTAACATGTACTGCTGTTACTCAAACTTGTCCCCTTTGAAGTAGCTCAGTTTTCTATCAGGCTGCACTGACCCTCCTACTAAAGAAATCAAGGGCTCTGATGAAATAATCTAATTGAGAGCCATCTGGCCCTTTAGAGGTGGCAATTCTAATATATTTTATTATAATAAAAGCCACCGGAGGCAAACTAGTAAAATTCATACTACTGTGTCCCTGGCCATGCCACTACACAAATAAAAACAACACTCACTTTCTCTGAGCATTTTAAAACCTCTTAGTTTGAGCCTAATTGAACACATTGAACATACCAAAAAAAAAAAAAAGCCTATATTTCCTATATTTTTTTAAATGATGGAGCTTTTCAGAAAGCTTTGGTTCTTGAATGCAGTGCTCTTGATTTAAAAAACAAAAAAAAAGCAAAGCATAACAACAACAACCAACCAAAATCTCATAATTCACATAAGTATGGATTCCAGACACAGTGATTTAAGGTCTATATCACCTGGAGCAGTGCACAGTGAACTACATTATTTATCCTGTAGCACAAAATAAAAAAAAAAAAATCTGCTTAGCTATAAGCCAATGAAGGAAAGAAGTTGCACAAAAACCCACTACTAAGGACCAACACACCACAAGACAGCTTCTCAAAAATTTCTCAGCAAACAATTTTACCATTTTTTTAAAAGCAGGCAAGCATACCAGCTGCTCTTATTCTTCTGTAATTCATTAAATCTGCAGCTATTTGAGGAAACTAAGGCCTGGGGTATTAAATTACCAACCACATATCACACCACAGAGGAAAAGACAACCTGAACGCAGGCAATTACCGACAAGAGTCACAGGACAGAATGGCCAAGGAATTTATAACAGTATAACTTTTTGTAAACATCACCTTAATTTCAGGTGTCTCGTTTACATGGGGGCTTAAGCCACTGACTGACTGAGGAGTTACTACCAGGACTACACAGAAGAACCAAACTTCCAGTGCAGGAGTTCTGCCTCTAAGGTACAAAGCGGCAGGACGAGAAGGCAGCACCTCTGGGGCCACGGGCAGTGCACAGCCCCCAGCACCAGGTGCTCCAGCCACCAGAGGACCCCAGGGAAGACCTACAGGGATGGCAGCCCCAAAGGCTGCTGTGTAAGCTAAATGACTGCTAGCTGTGCAGACCAGAGGACTTAACTAACTGGGGCAGAATTAAATTAAGACCAGGAGGATTATAGTATTTTATGTTGCTGAAACCTAGGATGACCGGGCGTCTAGGGGAAACTGCCATATTTATCCATGAAGCTGATAAACTGAGGCAGCAGAGAGGGAGAATGGTTCATTCAGGGTTAAACGACATAGATAGCATCAAAGGTGAATGGAGACAGGGGGAAAAAAGCCTTCGTGAAACGAACAAGTTATGAATACTGTATTTTTCATGGGTGAATATTCTTTATAACCGTATCTGAGTCAGGAGTGTGTGATACAGAATAAACTACAAGTCAAGCAATTTACAAGGAGCCTGATAAATCACTTCAAGGCAGCTTTTCATACAACTTTGAAAACAAAGTTTGGAAAACTAGAATGACTATCACAGAACATAAATATGATGAGGTGAAAGTGCAGGTAGAATAGAGAAGTCATTGCGAGGAGTCCTCTATGCCTCCCTATTCTGTGTCTTCCTTTAAAAACCTATCTTTTCTATAAGTGAAAGAAACCAACATGAAACAAATGAGGAAAGCAAAGTTTCTGTGCAAGCCTCAAGCACAACAAAAAGAATAAGAACTTATATCCTGCTTAGCCACTGTCAGTAATCAAGATAAAGGTAAGATGATGTAGACTTGAATGGGATTTTCCTGGCTGAAAGAAAGAAGGTTTGGCATAAACCGCCCAGTTTGCTGTGCAAATTAGTACTTGCTTCAGGCAGATGATGTTGATAATCCAAAAAAGTCCTCTGTCTCCCCAGAGGCTCCTCAGAGGCTCACCCACCGCTCCTGCCACCCAGGGAGAAGAGCGAAACCGGAGCCATAGGCCTTCTCTCCTCCCGCAGCCTCCACACGACATCATAGCTCCCATGCCTCCTTAGGGCAGGCAGGCCTGACCAACTTATTTCTGTTCAAAACCAAAAAGCATCAAACTTGACAGTTGACCGAAACCGAAAAGAGGATCAAAACTCTCCATCGCAGTTCCACAGCTGAAACCCTGCGGATGCTAGCAAGGCATCTTCTCTGAGCTTTCTCTAGGCCACACTGAATTAAAAAAGCAAAATAACAAAGTTTCTCTAACATTCAGAGTATACTTATCTCTCCTTAACTTTCCGGGGTCATAAAAATTTGTGCAAACCAGCAAAAACATTCTTCTCATGTAATGAAAATGGCGAAAGGCAGGTGCACTGAAACAGGAAGTGTTCTATCAGCAAACTAAAGAAGGAGTATCTTAACCAGTTAATTACCTGTATCAAAATGGAGTGGAATCTCAAAAGGCAAAGTTACTTTACAAAACTCATAGAAAACAACTTACAAACAACATAAAATCAAGTTGTGACTCTCCTATTATAGATGCATTTTTTCTGCGACCACAAGCGAGCCTCCCAACATTCACTCTTAGGTTAGCTAAATGGTTTACCCCAAAGGCCCATGGCCCACACCCCAAGCCGCCTGCTGAATACTAATCCATGCCTTTACTTGGGCACAGCAGGAGAAAAAGACTGGTGTGGCATAACTTCTTTCCTTTGAGAGGAAATAGTCCCTCCAGAAAGCAAAACAAAATAGTCAATGTTTTGTCCCTCAACCCTTTGCCAGAGGCACAAGTTCTTATATGCCCTTTCTAATCTAAATTCCTGGAATACTATATTGGTCCTGTACAATGCATCATCACAGCATACCATCTGCATGTGCCCAGTCCAAAGATTTGTTAAAGAGGGCAAATACGCAGTACCTAGCAAAAAAAATGACTGCTAATATCACACCCCATTCTGTGGCAATCAGCACCAAAACCTAAGATACTGGTGAACAGGGCATTGAGGATTATGGCACTTTCCTCTACAAAAGTAGAGGGATGCAGCCAGTTGTTTGAGCCCGAACAGACGCTCGCTCATCCTCCAGTAACAGTTGGTACCGCTGGGAGGTCAGCCCGACTCCATTGTTTTTACAGCAATTTGCATTTTATTTTCCATAATGCTGTTTAATTTCACTTTTTCAATTATTACTCTCAGGCAATTGCTTTAATTATCTGTTATTCCACAAGGAAAGACACTTTCCTCTGGCAGAGAGAAGGGCTGCATCAGACCGTATTAACGCTGACGAGTCTCTCCACGGGCGAGCGCGGGGCTGCCGCGCCAGCCTTGGCAGCCCAAGTGGAGGGCGGTTAGCCAGCACCCAGAGCTATTGCTGACAGATTGGCCCGCTCGCCACCGCTCAGATGGTAAATCTGCCCAGGATTACAAGGCGCATATTAAACCTTTAAATGCATGCAGCCGGCACCCCTTTGAATTTCAGATTCACCAAGGCAAATGGTATCACCGCAGACCGTGGCAAAGCACATCTGACTGCAAAGCCAGAACAAGCCGCTTTCCCTAATCCAATGCTATGTTAATGCAAAGCTCAGCAATGATGGATGGACTCATTAGTGCCGCAGTTATCGCCATCTGAACCAGGTGCCAAGACATATGGTTTAACAGATGTTCTAGCAAAAAGCTCTATACTCTGCGCTGTACGAGTGTCCAGCTAAACCGGACATCGATAAGACACTGAAAATCGCATTGGGCTTCTGGGAGCCGCAATTGTTCCCAGCTCAGGAAGCCGTTAAACACAGCCCGATTATGCAAAAAACCCTATTGCTCTGATATCCCAATTAGATCGGCAGAACAAATGCTGGACAATACATACGCTGCTTTCTGGAGTCTTGGTGCACCCAAATGTAGTTTAATCTATGCAGTCAATTCTATTTCTCTACTATCTTAGAAAAGAAGCAAAGCTTTCTTCAAACAGAAATCTTCAAATGAAATGAGCAAACAGAACCTCCACCCCACTCTTGCATTTTCATGTTTAAAATGCCCTGTGTGCACTATTCTTCCAAACATTTAATACATAACACGTATCCATTCTGAGCATAGGATTACCACGCAGAAGTGACTTTTTTGCAAGCTTATTTACTGACGTAACTCCAGTGGAATGCACAGCATTTCACAGGGAAACAAATAGAATAAAGCAAGGGTCCTTTTTATAGCAATTCAGCAAAACAATGTGCACAAAGCAGCAAGGTGCATCAAATGTTAATAAAAGAAAAATTCCTTATCCTTTAAGTGTCTTTTCAAAGAAAGGCAATTCGTAGGCTTTAGAAAGAAAGAAGATCAGAAGTGGGCACAAACTTACTAATTATGATGTCTGTACACACTGTGTTCATTTTTTTAAGACTACACATGTGCACTTATGTTCACCTCCTACTCAAAAGCATTTTTCAGCAAGAACTTCTGCTAATACCTGAAGCTTATAAGTCAGAGCATTCCAAAACATAACAGGTGGAAAACCTAGGTTACCACCTTGGGTTTAGGGGCTCCTGTCACACAATCCAACTGCTTCGCACAATCCAACTGGGCAGCGGGACCAAACTAGAGCTGTTGATGTATGACATATTACAGTGGAAATTTTAAGAGGAGGGGGAAAATACTGAGGAAAAAAAAAAACCCTGCACTACATTCTGAAGGGAATAGCAGGCAAGAAAGATACTAGGCACTGTGAATGACTGAAAAACATCAACGTTGTTTAGCATTTAAACAAAAACTAAGGACTTTGAAACTATTTCAGAATCTCCTAGTAATTGCAGGTCATAAAAAGAATCCTTCAGCTCACAACTGTAAAAGATTTGATAGCAGATCAGGTAGAAAAGGTGAAGAACAAAAGAATTTGAGCTGCATTTCTGTCCTGCTCCCACACCTACTATTCACACTGTCACAAAAGCTGTGTTTCAGATCATCTTGTTAAACCAGTTAAATCTCTTTATCTGTGCAAATATTTGTTCTACATCAATGCAGCCTCAGCTTTTGAAAACTTCTGTTATCTTTGCTGTTTAACTTTCAATGACAGAACTGTGACTCTCCCAAATGTTGGTCCACTGGGGATGCAAAATACAGGGGTGGGAGGAAAGGGGCACCAAAGGGGACAAGAGACCAAACACAGTCCAAAAACAAAGAAGAGCAAAATCTGCAGCCATGAAAGTCAGGAGAAGTTCAATTCAATGTTAATCCCTATTTGTCTGAAATGTTTGCAGACATACATTTATAGAAAATCATGTTGGTGAAAATACTGTCATTACAGCAGTAAACACACAGGAAAGAGTTTCAAAATGCTGTGCCTATTTTTATCCATTTTTATTTTTAGGCACACAAAGCTATCTGCACTTAATTATATATACAATGGGTAAAACATAACCATGTAAATGTACTTTCAGACAGAACATCTAGTATATGACCAGGGCCCAATAACTAAAAGAAAATTGAAGTTTACATAGTTATACAAGGAGACATGCTACCAAAATCCCCTCTTTTACATCAGGTAGATATAATCTTTCACTCTTCCCTGCTTCTAATCAAACATCCCAATCATTTTCCACCTGCTGGCATTATTTATATAGGTAATTTAGACATGAATCAACCTGGGGAAAAGATGAATACACACAAAAAAAAATCTGAAGACCAAGCAAACAAACAAACAAACAAACAAACCAACAACAAAGAAAAAAAAAACCTCAAAAAAACCACTCCAAAAAAACAAAAAAAATAACCTGCCCCACAAAACCCCACAAAAAAACCCACGAAAAAAACCCCAAACAAACAAACAAAAAAATACCACAACAAAACAAACAATCCTCCTCAACCCCGCCAACAACAAAAATACAGTTTCAGTCAGATCACTTTCTTGAGCTGACTTGCTGGAGATCTGCAAAAGCTCCGGAGTCAGTGCAGAGAGAGATCAAGAGGGTGAAGCTGAGACTGTGGCAGCTCAGACTGGGCCCGGCTGAAGCAGCCATGGGACTGCAGAACTTTGAACATGGAGCAGGGTGGTTGCTATTTTCTTCCATATGCTGCTGAATTTACTTTAATTCTTCTCAAAACAGAAGACTGCAAGAGCCAGAGAGCACTGGTAGAGTCTTCAACAATATCTCTGTCTGCACATAATTACTACTTCAATGCAAGCAAATGAAATGTTAGATCTCTTCAGGTACAAAAAAGCCTGGTGTCCCAGATTGCTCCTTGAACCTTTCCTTATCAAAGAATGTGTTTTAATAGCAAATTCTTTACTGTTTTTTTTCTCTTTTTTCTTCCTCAAAGAAATAGTTTTTCTCTTTCAATAAGGACATAACCAAAAGCTATTTTCTCTAAAACAATGTCCTTGGAGAGTGTCTTCTTCTCCACTATCGTCCACTTATTTTTCATTTTTGCACTTTTTTTTTTTTTTTTATAATGGCCTTTCTTGTTATGAGAAACATACATTCCTGGGATGTTTCAGCTCAAGGCTCTCAAAAACAATTACTTAGGCATTTGATTTGCTCTGCCAGTTCTTCCTTTCAGGCTATTTGGGCTTTATGAACCTTCAGTTTGGTCAAACGTTAAAGCGAACCTTTTCCAAGTTACACTCCAGTGTTTCATGAGGCCCATACATATCCATGCCAGGTTTTAAGGATAAGCAGTAACTTCACTCTTAGCTGTGAACAACAGTAACTTTGAGTGCAATCTAAGGAAAATTATCCGTACAGGGAAGGTTGCTGATTCATGCTTACATTAGCCAAGTAGGATTGAGAGGTGGAATAAGTGACAAAAAAAGTCACCCTTCAATTGGTTAAAATTCGGTAATGTTTACAGGAGAACAAGAAAGACAACAGAAGCGTGAGTATCAAGGTATCTTCAAGAGGATCAGGGCACTTCACAGGCCCAGGCAAGCAGATCTATCACCTCTAAAGTACTTTATCTGTCACACTGTGAGAAATTATCACATCTGTGATGCACATACACACACACAAAAAAACAAACTACCCATGAAGCATATGGAGGGACAAAACATATGTTTTCTGAGTTGATCTGGCTGCTAGCTGGGCTTCTCAGGGGAGTGAAAGTTAGAAAGGATAATCTGTCAGAGTTATCTGACTCCAAGGAGTGAGTGATAGGGAAGATTTCCAGCTGGCTGTCTCTATTGGGTCTTTCTGACCCACGATCAACTGAAAGTGGTGCTTCACAGGTTTGCTGGAATGCTCCTATTGCTATTGTCTTGCCTTGGATATAGCAAAACCCAGGTCAGTTTCATTTTTTGCGCTTTGTGTGCTCTATTAGGCAAGTGTCTGAAATCAAGCCGCTTTTTCTGACTGAATGAGTTACACGTTAGCTCAATTAAAACAAATTACTGCTCAAAGGCTGGGAGTACACATCATTCCTACTGCTGTGATACCTCTTCACTAAATGCAATGCAGCTACCGCTACGCTTGTGTTCCTTTTTTAATGTTGCAGCATATTTGTCTAATAATACATTTTGCATATCAAATTTTTTAATCATCTTTAAAAAAAATCTTTAAAATTCATGCTTATCACATGCCTATATGTAACAGTCAGTTGAGGTTTGTCAGCTCCCCTATTAAAACCAAATTCAGACTGAAATAACTGACAGTTCACTTCAAAATACAACACTTGACAAAAAATAGATATTTTGAAGTTCTGACTATAGATAATTTAAAAGTATGTTTCCCAAAAATTACACACTTTTTAGTTCTGAAAATAAACAGAAATATACCTGTCAAAAAAATAAGGTTTTAGAGGACATATTTAGAAACCATTCTAAAGGAATGTTGGTGCTTATGGTTTACATAGAAACTAAAGAATGAACATAAGTTCTACATGCACAACTAAGGTGATTTTTTAAAATCCTTTTTAAGTGGCAAAAGTTACCTATTTTAAGAGCAACTGGAAACTCTATCATCCTTCTACTTAACCAGTGGTCTGAAATGTAAGTTCCCCATCACCACAATACAGAGGAGACTGGTTATTTTGGAGGGATGGTGGTGTCCATTTCTTTTTTATCTCCTTTCATAGTAAGAAGGGTTATATTCTGGTATTAGTCACATCTTAAATTCTGACATACATACTATTCACAATTACCCACAGGTAAAAGTTAAAGTTCCTCCTATTATGGAGACAAAGGACATGCAGCAGTCCTTTCATGCTGTTCCATTAAATATATTGCTGAGTAAAACTGATATGCACACAGAAGTACAGCCACATCCCTCCAGATGCCTGCTTGGACAGGCAATTTATATGATAAAAAAAATCCTCAAAATTCATGACAGCTGTGTTACATCTGTGTCTTACTAGATCCCAAATGCCAATTGTTTGCCAATTGTTTATTATTTAATAATAATAATAATTTTGATACAGAGGAGTTGATTTACAATGAGAGAAGGCCCACAATGCCTTTAAGGGCCAACCTTACCCCAGCACCCACACCAGTTCTCGTTTTTAATCCAAGCTTTATAACATTGTAAAACTGATCACAAGTTTCTCCATTGAACAGAGACAAAATTGCATTTAAACTACATATTTTACTTGCAGAAGAATAAAAGGCTTAAAATTTAAACATTTCATCTCCAGAAAGTAGTTTGTCCTCTAGCCAAATAGACTTGCATGAGTTAGCCTTACCTGGAGCCATAACTTGTTATTCACTGCATCTCTCCCTGTAGCAATGCACTGAAATGTAGCATTCTGCCCTGCATTGACCTCTACATCCCCCAGCCTCAAAAAATGTGGAGATTTATCTGCAGAGGGGGAAAACAAAAATTACAAATAACAGTTATTACAAATAAAGAAATGTTCCCAGAAACATTATTATCTCCCTCAACCTCCGTATTTTAACAATCTTTGGCTGAAAAACAGAAACAGAAGGGAGAAAATTATTTGTCTCATCTGTGTTCAAGGAGTGCTGTCAGTCCTTTCCCTTCACCTCTGGTGATTCTACTAACTTTATGTTATACATGTGTTATAATAAAGTCATTTTAAAATCCAAGCCAAAAGAAAGAGATTAGTCAACAAAATGTCAGCAGCACTTTACAAGAATTATCCCAAAGACTTTTGACTGTATGAAATCCATCATACTGAGAAAAACCCAATTAGCAGTATACTGCCCAAACAAATAGAGAGGTACCGCTCATGCTATTTGCATTGCAACTCAGAGCTCTTGTTTTGGAAAATGAAATCATTCGTGACATTGAATATAGTATTTCAGGAGCTGACAAATCTATTTCCCACACTGACAAAGCCTGTAGGAAATCTCATGGCACAACAACCTGAAGGATTTACTAGACCTAAGAAAGCCAACAGACACATTTGAGGAATGGGCACATTACATACACAGCTCACCCACCCCTTTCTCAAGAACTACTAAAGAAAACAGCAGCTGAACTGTTCTTTCTTTGAGCCTACTAAAAAAACATGACACACAGGAAAAACATTGAATTGGAACAAACAGGGTTTAAACATCTGTAACAAAAAGAGCTTATCTGAATACCGTAACATACTGATAATATGCTGGGATGACTGTGCCCAAGTGCCTTTTGTTTTGGCACTTCAAAACAAAACACAAAGAAGAGGGAGAAAATAAATATGAAAGCCAGATAGTGAATCCAAGCAGAGCTTTGCTGAGTACAGACATCAGATACCTGGGATGGCTGAAGCATAAAAAGGTAGCTCACTCAAACACCCTGTGAGCTTGGTAGCTCCCAAGAGCTATGGTTTTAAAAGGTTTGGGGTAGAAGAAAACAAGATGTGAGGTTGCCATTGGAACTTTATTATTTGGCATCATTTTGCAAGGTTGGAGCAGGATATTGTTATATCCCGGTCATTTCAGAAAGCAATTAAGTTATCAGCCATGTGGTACATTAGAATGAAATAATATTTTAGAAAGGGCTTGTCTAGGGGATAATCAGAAGAGTTGAACAGAACCAAATTGAAAAAAATTTTTATAACAAGTGTCAGGAATGCACAGTAACAATTTCTTCCTCACAACTTTTTATTAGTAGAATATTCTCATTGTCACAATTATTCCCCAGGATTATCAGGGAAAAGCAAACATAAATGCCTGAAGTCTGTCCAGAAAGAAATAAACAAAATGTAATCCCTCAGTAGTTCAATAGTCAGAAGTCTTTTTTTTTTTTTTTTTTTTTTTTAAT
>VZRL01006640.1:1382642-1528805 GCA_013397895.1 Origma solitaria
AATCTATTCTGTTTGCTTAGAAAAAAAAGGATAAAGAAGACAAGGGGCATAAAATCTGATAAACCTCCCACAAGCATCTGCCAATTCCGTTTTCTTTAATCAGTACACTCATTAACATTAAAACCCATTTTGGTTATGCACACCAACTGCGTATGACTAAAAAGACACTGAAGAATTCCTACTTTTTTATCCCTGTAAAATTTACTTCTGGCAGAAAAAAATTTCACCCAGGTAAATCACTATTGCAAGCACATTTCTTCCTGGAAGCTGCAACAAAAATACTTTTGAACGAACAAAGAATATCAGTGATCAAGCGATGAAAACTGAGCACTCCACAGCAATATCAAATATGTCCTGAAAAGACAGAGAAAAATGCAGCTCTTAATCATGACTTACCACAAGGGTAACTCAGGACCTGGATGTCATCAATGGCAATGTAACCGTTTCTTCCATCTGAGACTTCAGCTTCAAATATTACCTGTCAAAATGAAAGAAAAAATGTTTACAACACTCATTTCTACAGAAGTCCCCCAGTGGCAAGCGTGTAGATATAAGACACATTGCCTGTTTCATTTAGGTGAAGCTCCTACAAGGTATGACAACTGAATGGAATATTTATTACTCAATGTATTGCGGTTCCATACCATTCATATACATGGCTTGCTTTGGATTTGCTGCTTATAGCACACCGGAAAAAACATGTTTAACCGCATACCGCTTTATTGCAGCTAAATGTGCAAACACGATTCAATTCTGAAAAAATGCCATTACTTTCAGACAGGTTAGGCATCACAGCACACAAGTGATCAACTAATTTTAAAAAGAATTGTATTTTTCCTGGGGGTCACAATATAGTCTCCAGTAACCTTCTGCAGCACAGTTGCACGGGAAAACACAGAAATAGTGCGGCACTCCCCAGTGGCAGCAAAAAGAACAGCTGTAGCATGAGATTTATGCAGCAGTCATTAACTTCATTCTTGCAAGGCAATGACGAAATTCCTGTGCATGAAGGAAAAAGGAGACTGTCTTCACATCCAGTGTCTTGTCCCACCCCAAACAGGCACTTAAGAACAAAGAATCGCTTGGTGGTGGTTCACAGAGCTCCCAAAATTGTGCCTTGACTGCAGAAAGAGGATGCCTGTGGGACATACATATTTTGATAGCACTGGACTACATACAATCCTTCTTCCAGTTTCTCCAGATATTCTTGCTAAGACTGCCCTTCTAACCAATTTCTTTTTTGTTCCTTCTAATTTTATTTGCACCCAAATGCAATTTAGTTACAAAAACCACTTCATACTCTTCCTCTTCCTCCTGCCTTGGCCAACAACAGCCTAATGGAAATTAATGTAGTGTCTGGGAGTCCTCCTTTCACAATGTGCCTTTTCCAATGACCTCTCTGACCAGAGCACTATTTGACAGTGTCTAACCACTCTTCAGACAGTTCCAAGAGCTGGCACTTGCTCCCAGTAACGAACATCAATATGAATATCTGTAATTATTTAATAATTTGGATCAATCATATTTTTAATTTAAATGGCTGCATGTTACGGAAGATAATTCAGTAAAAAATAAACATTATATTTAAAGCCCTTCTAACAGACTGGTTTCTTTACAACACAGTACAGTTCTATAACATACACAAATTCTGAAGGCACATTGCTTCTCAGAGTGCAGTTAAGAAATGTGAGCATCAGCAGTAAGAACTGAACTAAATTTGCACCTAATTTTAACTGTGTTGTTGTTAATTCACTTGGAAAAAACTTAGATCCAAGTCTCAGGAAAGCTTCGCCTACACAAGTGTATCCTTCTCCTGTGTACTGCTATCTTCCTATACTCGTGTTCAGAGGAGACAAAGTTACCTTTCTTGGGACACAGGTGGGAATTAATTTTCTTGGGTTTTTCTACCTCTGCCAGTAATCCCCACCCAGCAGGAGTAGGAAATTATCGGAAAAGGAGAAATCCACAGAAAATAGAAAGATGCGGAGATCCATGAGAAGAAAAAAAAAATCAAAAAAAGAAAACAGAAAACATGAAGAAATATGGAAAGGCAAGAAGTCTATGAAAAGTTATAAGGGACAAGGTCTACAAGGTAAGCAAAAGATAAATACAGTGATTAAAAAGATAGATATATTAGAGAGCTAAGATTTCATATATATATATTACTATTTTTTACATTCATAATTGGTATAAATACAACCATGAAACAGTCATAACTATAGACACAATATAGCAAAAGGTGCATCTCAGTTTAAAAAATAATTATCAGGTTTTAATTTGATAACATCTGTTCACATTTAAAATAAGAAATGGGAAAAGGGAATTGCATATATAGGTGATAACAGCAATTCAAAATGCTGACAAGTCAGACAAGAACCGGAGGTAGTTCTTTTCCTCAAATACACACACAATACTTGAGAAAAAACAGACTGTTGAGCTGTTGCTTTCACCAGAGGAGGCTTATCCTAATAAGACACCAGTGCTTTGGGAGTGAATCCTGCACTTCATCTGCACTGCTGTTCAGTTTACAGTCCTAGAAAGAATGGCTTCAACACTTTCACTTTAGCTGAAAAGTATTTCAGATTATCACTCTAGCCAGAAAACATTAGTTGTCTGTGCAACTATAAATGTTCTCCCACTTATTACAATTTAATTGCATGGTCATATACTGCACTTCTGAGAGATGCTCACTTTCTTTAATGGAGAGGAGAGACAGACTGTTTCCAGGGCATGAATTCGGTTGGCACAGAGCAGGGCTATGGAGACAACTATCTTGTCTCATTTGTACCAGAACTGACACAATGAGTAAGAATGGAAAATGCTGTATATTTCAGGTAATTCAAATGCTACTCAAGGGAATTCGACTTGATCCGAGAATTTTCTACACAGTTCCAAGGTGATACACAAATTTTCGTTTACTTTTCCAAATAAAATTGCATATCCTTGTTTATGAAGTGCCTACATTCAGACACAAATGAAAATCCAGTGTCAGAACTCCCTGAACTGGATGCACTCCTATATATTTAGCCATTCCTAATGTATCTCTTGTCCATATATTGGGCCATTTTCTCCCTAAAATCGTGCAAGCTTTTAGTGAATGCATTTGGAAAAATCCATGGGTTTACTGTTGACATCACTAAAAACCATTTCCATTTGTATGGTCTCTACCAGACTTCCTTTAATGACCCAAATCAGTGACAAATTGACCCCAGTCACCCTTCTATTTTATTCACAACTTAGTAAATCTCTAGTATATGTCCCCAAGTAATTTTGTCTCAAATTTGAAGAGTCCTGGATCCAGTCAATCTCATATAAAAGCCATTCCCTTTTCTTTGATTATACTCATTCTTCTCTCTAAAGCTCATTCTAACAGCACTATATTCTTTGAAGATAACTAGAGCAGAGCTGGCACACAGCAATCAAAATATGGGTGAGTCATAATTTATTCAACAGCATAATATCATTACCTAATTTATATTGAACTTCTTTAACCATTCTTAACACTTCATTTGCTTTTTTTGACCATCACTGGGCTCTAAGCTGATGTTTTTACAAACCCCACAATCTTGCTGTAAAGTGGCAATTGCAAGCTTCAACTGAGTCCATCATTCTGTGCGTGAAATTTAGATTTTATGGAGTGTGCATTATTTTATATCTCATTATCGACACTAAAATGTGCCTGTCATTTTATTTCTCAATCACTAACAGTTGGTGAGTCCTTCTACAGGACCTCACAATTACTTCCTGTCCTTGTTATTCCAATGTAGCTTTTACCTACCAACTTCTGAGTTTTCACTGTTCTTTGGCACCCACTCTTGTGCCTTATGAACAAGACAAAACAATTATGTATCTAAGGAAGTACCTCATAGAATGGCAGCTTAGCTTCACTCTAAGCTTGTGCAGAGGGACATTTGGAAACCTAACTCGATTCTGTCAATCACATCACTCTTACCTATATACTTGTCAATGTGTAAAGGGCTCCAAGCAGAAAATTAGGTGTTTAGATGTGCAGCACAAAATAATAAAAATAAAAAAAATTTTAAAAGCTGTTTTGGCTTAGGCACTGTAAAATAGCACATACCTTTTCACATCCCAGCTCTAAAATCCAGATGATGACAATCACTATTCTTCTAATATTATTCCAGAAATAAACATTTTGGCCAATTTAAATACTCAAGAGTGTTTAAATGCAAAAAATAAAAAAAGGTAGTAATTATTACAGCAGAGACTCCAACAGACATTTAGTTATTGAAGTTTAGTGCTTAAGAAATACTCAAACCTTCACATCGTTTCACAGGCCTAACAATGCATCCCGTAATCATCATGAAGGCTAAGCCTGCACTTGCAGGAATGTAAGAAATGCACTTCTTAAGGACTGGCCTCACTGGATTTTTAGTTCTTATCAGGATCCAAAAGTTTATGTATCATCATCATTAGCTCATTTGAGGCACTGATCAGAATAAGCATGCCCAAAGCATACCTAGTCAATTAAGTACAAAATGCAGGAAGGAGGGAAAACAACCCTGCAGCCCAAAGCCTACTCTTAGGAATACAATTCTGGTTCTGTAAAAGCTGCTTTCCTGTAAGCAGTACACCAATATCAAGAAGGGTATTTTCAGTACAGTTTGGAGACCTTCAATTGTCCTTTCTCCACCTGACTAGTTCTGACCAGACACAGTAGTGAAGGAGGCACAATCTCCCAGTTTTGACAGCAGTCCTGCCACACCATCATATATAGAAAACAATGCATCAGTTAGATAAAAGTGAGTGTTAAAACGCTTAGTTACAACAGAAATGTAGAGTTTCATTGACAAATTTTTCCTGCTAGGGTCTAATACATATAATTAGAGAGAGGTGAAGAAGAACTGGAGATGAAAATATAAAAAAGCTTTTAAAAGGAAAAACTTAGGTACGGTAATTTCCATAAAACATTCAACCTACACAACCTACAACCTATTAAAACCCAGACATAGTAGTGCTTCTACAAGCTGAGTTCTCTGAAATCAAACTTGTACATAGATTAATCCCAATGCGTGGTGGAAAGGTGTACTAGAGGGCTGTGTGCAGGCAGAAGTTATCATGTCTGTGAAAAACCACAGTAAAACCAAAGTATAACACCAAAAAAAAAAAAAAAAAAAAAAAAAAACAACAAAAACAAAAAAAAAAAAACCCAAAAAAAAAAAACAAAAAAAACCACAAAAAAAAAAAAACAACAACAACAACAACAACAACAAAAAAACCTGAAAAAACAAACTACAAAAAACCACAAAAACAAACAAACAAAAAACCCCCAACCAAACTTCAAACTAGAAGAAGCAGTGAAGTTATATTGACTAACTTCATCAGATGTGAGCTATATTAACCTCATCAGACATAAAACTAATGTTTCATAAGAATATAAAAAGAAAACCATTTACAATTTTTTCTGCTTCATATACACCTCTTTCCTTGATTAATTTTCAGTTTTGTAACAGCACAGTCGGGTGATTCCAGATATACTTGAACTTAGTTCTTGCAATAGACTTGATACAGGTTAAACAGCACATAGAAGCAAGTTTGTTTTGTAGCAAAATAATTCTCTGCAGATGAAAAGCCATGCATAGCAAGACCAGTAATATATAAAACAGTAACAAATCCTATTCACTGATTTTGTTTCTAGCCCTATTCAATACTTTTACAGTTAAAGGCATTTTAAAACACTGAATCAAATGTTTTAATTACCAAGAAACTAAAAATTAATGTAAACATGAAATCAGTTTCATGTTACAAAAGAAACACTTAATGGAAGCTAGCTGAAAGGGACAGCGAAAGAAATTTTATCTAACATATAAAAATTTTGTTGACATAATAAAAAACGTTTCCCTTGTGAAAGTTACAGACAATTTTGCTGAACTAATTTAGAAATCATGAAAACATAATTAATTCCATTTGAATGCTCAAGTAATGCTGTGAGGCAGCCTTTGCAGTTGACATGACCCAAGAGATCTTCAGCACAGCAAATCAAACACTTGGGTGAAAACTTTGGGATCTCAAGCCTGCCAAGTCAGTGGACACCCTATTACTTCTTTTTGCCTCAATTACACACCTCCTGAAACCGAAAACTAAAGGAGTTAAGGCTATCTTGTCACTGATATCCTTCCAGCTGAGCTAGTCATCTCAGATTCTGCAACCACCTCAGAGTCACCTACAAGGAACCCTGATATTCACATCTCCTCTTATCCCTGAAGTTATATCTAAGCTTCACTTGACACAGGGAAATCTATACTCCAAGATTTTTCTCAGTTTTTGCTCTCTCGTGAAGAATCACACACAGAAAACATGTCTACAAAGGGTCCTAAGGGGTGATCCTTCAGACAATTTATTAGTGATGTGACCTAGCTATCTACTCAATCCCTGGGGGAGGAAAAACCAACCAACCAAAAACAAATCCACACCACAACCATAAAATCATCTCTTTTCCTGAAAGCAAGAACTGTAGATGAGGTTTTGGTGAGCTAAACAATTTAAACATGAGGAGAGTTAATAACAATATTTTACATCCACAAACAAGATACATGTTCCAGAAGAACACATAATTGATATGAAGCATAATAAGCTTTTGAAAGAACTTGCATGACAGTCATCTGATGGCAGAAAAAGCTAGAAATTAGACTCAGTGACCCTGGAAACCAGTGTGTTAGTAAGGAATACCAGAAAAAAAAAAAAAAAAACCCACATCTCTGCACTTATCTTTGCTTACTTCCCTTAAGTTGTGTATGCCAAATGTTTCTAGACTCCTGCCTAGAAAATGTCTGGATGAAGCACCACACACAGATGAGTTACAGCTGCTCTGGCTTTGGAGCAGTAGTAGTTTGTCATGTGGGAATACTTACAGTTTTATAAAAACCCACCCTGCTCTTGACTGAGTGAAGAACTTGAAGAAAAAACATCCTTACACAGCCCATAAACACCAGATCTTCAATAAACCAGAACATTTTTTTAATGGTGAAAGCTCTTACATTACTAAAATTTAAAAATAATAGTAATAGTAACACCACATACAAAAGCATGACTTTTAACCATGGACAACCAAACATTGATAGCACAGTAAATCATGGCATTTAAAGGTTAAAATTGGGAGAGTAGCGGTAAGAGACAAGCTAAGAATCAATAAGAAATACTTAATGTTTTGCTGATTTTTGTGATAGACCAAAACCTTAAGGAGACTCTTCCCAGTAGTCCAGAAGTAGTCCTTTTAAACACGAGTAGCTACAGGCACTTCTCCAAATTGAGAGCAGAGGTCAGTCCTTTTTGACTTTCAATGACTTTGGGAATTCCCCATCATATGGAAAAATTTTGAGCAAGACCAGATAACACACAGAGGTCTCTTTCAACCTTGACCATTCTGATTTTCTGAAACTGTTGTCCCACAAAATAGATTTATTTCACTTACATTTGACTTAAAGCCCTTAAGAAGGGCTTGAGTTCACTTTTGACTATCTTCCAGACACTCCCTATAGGCTGGATTGCATATAATCCTTTTCTCTTTAGAAAGTGTTAATTGAAAATTTTCATATATGCATTTTACAACTATTAATATTTGCTAGA
Organism: Origma solitaria; assembly: GCA_013397895.1. NCBI lineage: Eukaryota > Metazoa > Chordata > Aves > Passeriformes > Acanthizidae > Origma > Origma solitaria. The sequence goes on from VZRL01006640.1 coordinate 1,390,230, forward strand.
TATATTCTGCCAGAATACTGGTCACCAACTAACACCTGCCTGTTTTATGATCATTCCTGCCTATGAATGATTTGTGGGATGATGGAAGCACTATTTGTACAAGTCACCTGGAAAGGTTTGCTATCCCCTTACATTAATAACCTAGTAAAAATATAGTAACATCCATCACCAAAGTTTTGACCTATAAAAGGGTATCCAGCAATCATTTTTAGCCATGAAAAATGTTATCCATAACCATAGAGAAGCACAGATACTTTCAAGGAACAATATAATACACCTCAAACAACCTTACCCTACTCTCGTCACTTGCGGGGTGGGCTCACAGGTACTTCATTGCCAAATGCTCACATCTGAATAAGTTTTTTTATAACTCAAAGCCCAAACCCTACTGTGTTAATTCCCATGTTTCCATGTGAGAATCCAAGCCTAAATGGTCATGCTGCCCTGGACTATGGAGCTGACTCATGGTAACTCCTAAATTATATCGTATCCTCTTTTTTGTACTTCCTTTTTTTTTTGGTATCACAAAGCTTTCCTGTGTTTTTATTTAATGAACCACAAGTTTAAGAGGGCAGTCATTGCTGCCTTTTTGGTGATGACTGTTTATCAGCAGTAACTACAGACCCAGGAAATCCATATATTTATCAGTGATAACCATAGGGCCTTAATTTACAGGTAGAACAATTGCATGGAAAAGGCAACTCAAGCAAGTTCTCCAGAAGCACATTACAGCAAAGAAATCAAGTATAAAATGGCTTTTGCCACAGCGAAGCAATGGAATGCAAGCTAAGCTTTGTTAACCATTAATTCATTGCTCCACAGTAGCTCTGAACAAATCAGTTTGACAGGCTACAACCTTTACTTTAGTGTAAACAGCAAAATTTCCATGTAGGGTTAGGATAGAATAACCCCAAGCCACGCCTAATAACTGGTTCAACTCCTTTTTTCTATTCCTACTACAACTGAAAGAAATACTTGCTCATGGTTGGTAAAGTGAGAGCAAAGCCTATCAAATTCGCATTCATGAATGAAAAAGCAAACAAACCAAGTGGCTCTTGAGGGCATGACACATTGAAAATGAGACCCTGAAGAAGAAAGAGCTTAAAGTTGTTCTTCTGTCTTCATAAACAGATACAACTTTAAAAATAAAATAAAAAATCAGAATACATCTCCATAAATACACAATGTATCCACAGCTTTTCACTCTAAAATTTTGTAAAGTTAAAAAAAAAAAAAGGAAAGAACCAAAACCACACCAAAAACCCCAAACAAACAAAAATCACTAACTGAATCTTTCAATGTATATTAACTGACATACTTGCACTTGTCATGTCTAGGGTGTACACTCGGGACCAGGTTTTCGTGATTTTGCCTTCAGTTAGGCTACCCAGAGAACTATGAAAAGACCTTGAAAAGGTCTCTAAATACACCAGATATGCCAGACCTCCATATACTGCAATTTCAACAAATCTTTCTGAAAATTATCTTCCTCCTTCTGAAAACATTAGACCAGTAACATTGAAACCATTTAAACTGTCACTACTACTTGGTTATACATAATATCACATGCCTTGCTTAATGAAATCAGACAAGTCAGATTAATTCCCTAATTTCCTACTTGAAGCAGGAACTTGCATTTGAGATTGTGATGGTGAAATATTTATTTTCCAAAGTACTTCTACATCAGAAATAGGTAGTAAAGAAGATGAAGCAGCAAAAGTAATAGCTGCGAAATCAGTCTGTGATATTACATAGATAAACATCAGTCAGGAACAATACCAGACCTAGATTACTCCACCTCTGGCCATGACCAATGTTAAATCAGAAAGGGATTGTCCAGGTATACTTTTCTGGGATATTTTTAGAGCTTTCAGTCATTATATAATTAACAGTAAAAGAATGAAATACAGAATCTTTGTAGTTTCTTCCATTTATTTGGAGTAGAAAGCTAAAGCTATTCGGTTTATATTCTCAGCAGGGAGAAGTATGAAAGAGCTGCATGCTGTTAAGAAGCTCAACAAATGAAACTGGATCACAGCAGAGAAGACAAGTTACTGACAAGTCAAGTCACGCACATCACATAAAGATAAAAATTAACCAGACAGAGACTTGGGGGCAAAGAACTTCCTCTGTTCCCCTTAAAACCCTTAACTTCAATATATCCACGAAAGTCTTATTAGCTGTTTTCCTTTGTACCTTCCCTCTACTATCAATCTGCAAAGACATCTGATACTTTAATTAGCCTTTGAACAAACAAGCTAAAGCAGAAAGTCAAACAGAGGAATGATGAATCCTAAATTCAAGAGAAAAGGGTCTCTATTCTCAAAATAAATCCATTTTCATTTTTTAAGTACTGAGGATTATTACTGAGCAGATCTTCTTTGTTTTTTCTATAGGTGTACCACGTAAGCTATTTCTGCAATTTTTCAACCAAAATGAGTAATGTTTTTGGGTCTCTACTACTGCACATAAATGTGTCATTTTTCTCCACAGAAAAAGGAAGGCAAAAATACTTCCCAAATGAATATTGTCTCCTGAAAGACAAAAATAACCAAGAATCATTCCTAACTACATCCTTTGAACTTTTTCAGGATAATGCACCAACTTGTTTTTTTTTTTTTAAATTGTTCAGAAAAATAGCTGTGAAAGATCAGGCAATTACTATTCTTGAAACAGCTTAGGTTTTGTAACAGGCAGAGCAAACTTACCGTAGCTTCTTTTAATTTGAAACCTATATTTTTAACATGCCTATAAAATAATTTTCTAACAGATAGATTATTGAATGGCAGAAAAAGATTGCATAGATGAGTACTAACCTTTCACCACATAAAATTACAACTTTTATCTACAATACGCAGATAAGAGAGAAGGACATCCCTACTAGTAACCTTCTAAAGATAAACTTCAAGCCCAGAGCAAATACATTTTATAATGTCTGCTCTCAAGGTTCACTGTTCATTATTGCAAGCCATTTTAAGTTATTAAAGATTGTGCCACTGACTATTAAAAGAAAGTCAAAACCTGTATTTAAACTGCCCTTTTTTCCAGTGAGGGGGGCAGGGGCACTATCCCACCAGTGGATCCAGCTGAGAACTGTATCACAGCACACTGCATTATGTTCAACACAGTGCTTTTCACTTACATGACATTTTATAAAAGATGACAAAGGCAATTCTAAAGTGGGAGTAAATTAGGGTTTGCGATTGGAATGATGATTTCCCTTTCCACCAGATTCAGGCTTCTGTAGTCACAGGCGATTATCATCATGTTCAGTTCACAAAGGTTTGCAAAACACCACAGGCCACAAGAAATTCCCAACATTAAAACACAGCTTTAACAACCACAGACAAATACCAGGCAAAAGCCAAGAGTACATTGCTCCGCCACAATAAATACTGACAACAGTGCCAGTATCTGTCACAAATTCTCTATTGTTTCCTAGTTGAAAATCCATGTAGATTTAAATTAGCAAAGTTCACCACAGAATATACACTGACTTTATGCTCACACTTTAAATACCTGCGCAATAGTATTTATTTTCACAACTCTAAAAATGAGCGACAAAAATTATTCCAAATCCATCTCTGTGTTAAAAACTACAGCCTTTGATCTGTTTACACAACTCTTCTCCTGGAAATCAGTTCTCAAATCTTTTAAATAAAATCACAAGCCTAAATGTAGCAAAAAGTTGAACTATATATATATATAACACACACACACATAATATCTGGAGGAGATACTACAGAAGAATAAGTTATCCTATTACAGCATATTAAAATATTTCCACATTTAGTAGTTGATATATAGATGTATGTATGAATGCGCTTACAAGTGCCAAAACATACTCTGAATTTGGACAAGGCACTGATTACATACAATGAACAGGGCACTGTACCTCAGCAAATATTAACTATGTTTATCCAAAGACTGCTGATAAACTGTCAGACTATCGATGCCATTTTTAGCTATCAACAGTTTCAAATATTCTTATAAATCCAGCTGATCCACATGGAGTTAGCAGTTTCCTCTCTCCTTTCCCTTACTTTAAACAGACCCAGCTCTTTTCCACGTAACTTTCATGTTCTCCTTCCCACATCTCCTGGCAGCTTTGAATTAGCAATACTGATTGCAATGTGTAATACCTGCACCTGACATAAAACACTGAGTAAGCTCTTCTCTTAATTCTGTAAAATAAACACTCTTAACTCAAAGGTAACTTGTACAACACTCTACCAAAACAAACATGGAGATCCTAAAACAGCTTTCAGTGTTTTTGTTCAATGTCAGACTTTCCAACGCCCTTCTTAGCAAACAAAAATGGTTTCAGGGGAAAATTAACATGTAATGTTCACCTTATGCAAACTTCATTTCTCCTCATTTTTCCTTTCCTCAACACAACATTCTCTTCTATCAGGCACTTCTTGACAGGTTTGTGTCTTCCAGACTCTCTTCATTTGCTACCTTGACTATCTTGTCCCCCTTCTTCCCAAGAGAATACATTCAATTTGCACATGTGAAAACAAGGCTTCCTGCAACTACAGCTCCATCTTCCTTAATTCTCTGTCTCTCTTTTCAATGTTGGCATCTCCAAAACAGTAATTTTACTACTCCATTTCCTCAGCTCATCTTTCAAAGCAGAAGTACCATCACCAAAACGTATCCCTCAAAAAACCTAAGATTCATTTCCATCCTCATCTGACAAGCTGCCTTCCAGTCCTCTCTTCAAAAATTGAGTGCACTTGGCTTCAATAGCATAATTTTCTTTTAGGCCTTCTATTTAGATAGAACTTTCACCTGAGGTTTCTCTTGTTCCTGTAAGCGTTCTTTGCTTCCCCAATGCTGACACCTTCGAACACTAAATAAACCAAAAATTTATTTCTATTACTTTTGAAATACAAAGCTAAAATGGTGGGGAAACTTCCTGTGAGGTAAGCAAACTTTTTCCATCTAAGACAGCTGAGTGAAAGGCCAGTGCACAACTAAAATAAATTAAACAATGAGATTGGAAACACAAACATCAAGGCACCACAAGGCAACAAACAGACCAAAGTAATATTCAGTTGGCATAATTCCAAACTCCAGCTGATTGCTTTGTCACATCTGGTGTGATGGGCACATCTGGCGGCACCCACTGCTGTCATGAAAATGGGTATCACCAAATAGGGAGGAAAAAATACGCTCATAATGTCCCTAGATCACACTACAGATAGTCCTAGATTTTACCTCATTTCCAAAGCATCTAGTAATACAAGAGCCATTACCTCAAAAATTTTGAATAGAAAATAGTCACAGATTTCATGAGTTATTTGTATTGTTCACATTCTTCAGGTTTTCTTCCAATAATCTGTCTCTAATCAGTTTGGAAGTTGGAGTGCTGTACTTTCTTCTCCTGCTGCTTCTCTAACATTTTCTCAGCTGATAGTACTTTTCTAAGTTATTCTGCCCGTTTCCATTTCATCCACAGATATAAATTGTGCTCTCTCTCTCACACACACACACTTCACACTGTATATAAGAAAGGCAAATTCTACTCGTGCTTGATACGAACAGACCATATGTCTGTGAAGGCAAAACTTAACATGACAGAGAAATATGTAAAAACAATTTGATAAAGGGGATTTTGTTTTGCTTCCAAGTACCAGACATTTCAGCCCATGTCTCCTTGCAGTTTCAAGCCAGATATGCCAAGCACATCGGCCAAACCTCAGCCTGAGGTTTCAAGGCTTTCCAGTTACAACACCCAGCTCTCTGGATTCCAGAGCTCCAAACAGATCTAATCTCCCCACAGAGCTCATACAGCACCAACAATTATATTCTCTCAGTGGAGTGTGTCGGCCATGTTCAAGCAATCCCTGTGCTGTCACTAACCAGAGCTTGAGATGTGCCGATTGCAGAAAGTTGATAAAGTCTCCATTATTGGAAACTAGATACCAGAACATACACATGCACAAAACATGGTTCCTTCCTCCACTGCACTTTCTCCTTAGCTAGCCTGGCCTGAAATGACAACCATTACATTTTGTATTTAATCACTCCATCAGGTAAGTTATACTTTGGCTAAGGATGCATAACAAATAATATGAAGAGCAACCAAATACTTACGGAATATTTAATAAGAAGGACTTGCAAGATTTAAGAAAACTTGTGTGATTAGATCTTGTCTCATGGTGGTGTAATGCCACAGAGAGGTTCAGTCAGTCATGTGTCAGCTGAGGCAGCAAGACTATTACTTCTGAAAAGCAACCTGAAACTGCAAACCTGAACAGTAGCTTTAACTCAATGCCCATGTTTACTTTAGACCTCAACTCCTGACATTTCAGCACAGAAGCTCTACCCAGATTTAATTATTTTAAAACAAACACCACACAAAATCTATCCTTTTTAATTTATTTCATAACATTTGCTAAAATTACTTTTGCACTCCTTGCTTAGAGAATCATAAATATGATTCAGTAACTTTTATGTCCAGCTCCCTTACAGGCAGTAAAGAGAAAATGTTTCATTAACTAACACACCAAAATACTACAAAATATTCAAAGATCACCTTTAATTTACAAGCATTTGCTGATCCCTACAATGACTGATATTCCAGTGGATGGCTTCTCCTCTATAATCTGAACGGGAAATAAACAGTGCACCTTGGCAAAGCAGACTTTCATTTCAATCAAGGTTAACAGTGATAGGACAGGGCTATTCAAAGCATTTCTATTCCCTTCCCTTACAGTGATTACTGTTTAATAATAGCAAATACGACAAATTGAGTAATAGTCATTTTGTCCTTTGGCATATCTGGCTAGCCTTGGCTTAAGCTTAGTCAATCCTGTGCACAAAACCAAAGTCAAACATCACGGTCCTGACAAAAGTAAGTGATGAATAAGGACAATACAAACTAAAGAAAAAAACCTGTGTGATCCATCTCTGTGCTGTAAACAGGTCTCTGGATGTGAAAAAATTCAAGGTATTTGTAGAACAATAAATTCAGTGGATGTCAGAGTATCTAGGGAACTCAGGTGCTATTCATCTTGCGCCTGAGAGATACGGAGAACAATCCCTCACTAACAGTCATGCTTTCTTTTCCTCCTTCCTCTTCATCTTATACTATTTTACTGTAAGGTGTGGAGTGCCTCAATTTTTAAATCCAGGATGGACTTCTGAGGACAAAATGTTTTCATTTTGAGGGAAGCAATTTATTATGTACATGTCGGGGTGTTAACACATGCATGCATTTGGCATACAGAGTTTTTTCCCCCTTACTGCCACTCTCCCTAGCAACATAGAAGTTTCAAGATACTTTAAGAGGGCTTCAATAAAAACTTCTGCTTGTTGTAGAAACTTCATCCACACACTATATGAAGGTCCAGAGGAGAAAAGGAAGTATACTATTATCATAACAATTAACTTGGAGAATAAGGAAACATGAACAGGTGGCACATAACATTCAAGCCCATTTATTTATAGTGGAACATTAAGACATGTCTGATTTCAACCTGTAAAAATCTTTATATCTTGTACCCAAAGAAAACTTTTGGTGAGTGCCAGAAGACTGAGGTACACGGTTAATAACAAAAAAATCATTAAGAAGTTTCAGGGCTTTAAAGCACAATTCTACAAAGTGCAAAACCCAGAGATTTAGCAGCATCTCTCAGTATGCCTCAAATACCATCCCACTACTATTACGAGTCAAACAAATACCAAAATAGATAAGTTGGACATATGTTAAAAGGCTATTTTAGATAATTTTGAAAGAAACTAACCAAGCATATCCTTACAACAAACTTGGGATAGTAGAACACTCCTTAACCGAAATGGAAATACATATGAAATACAAAAATAACTACTTTTTAATAATGAAAAACTTTCATTTCCAAGGGGGAAAATCTAGAAGAACCATTACAGGGAATGTTTTCGACACTGACACAGCATGCTTATTTCCACACAGTTTTCTTCACCAGACCCTTATGTCTCTGTCTGATCAAGCTACTGCAGCATCTCATGCTTTTCCGAGTTTACAGAGCTCTAACATAAACCATTACATTAACTACCATGCAAAAACCAGCTCATTCATTCTGAGGATACTCTTTGAAGCTTCCTCCATGCTCTTTGACATCCATACATCAAAAATCTTAAATATTTACTATGTTGTTCAGTTTTTATTTAGTTTCAAACTCTTCTTCTACTCAGTGAACAGTTGAGGAGCTAATCAAAGGATAAGACAGGAAAAAAAATCAGAGTTTGAGTTTGGCTGCTTTTATGTTTTCCCACTTTCCAGCAATGTTTTTACTGGATAAAAAGACAACAAACACATTGAATAAAAATTGTCACTGCAGCAACAGTTCCTAAAATTGATGTAATGCGAGATTAAGCTCATAGCATTTAGATGAAATTAAGTTTCTTAGTGCATGTAGCCTGAGGAAAGTGAAAATAAGAAATGGAATACTATACCCATAAAAATTTTCATGTCATCTCTAAAAACTAACCCATGAGGACTGTATTCCATATTTACATGTTACTTATATGCCAGACAAGAGTAGCTAGACATGCACATGCCACACTTTGTACACAAACTTTTCTACGTAAAAGTAGAGAAAGACACCATTTTGATAGCCCTGTTTATAACAAGGTGGATAAATCCACCTTTACAGGTGGATACAAATAATTTTATACCTAAACTAAATTACAAGGAAGTAATGACTACTTTTAAAACTTAAAAAAAATTGAACCCACTTAAAAATGAACATTTTTTTATACTGAATTTGCACATCCTTAATTTGTTGTCTCTTTTGACTTAAATGCCTTTCTGAGCAGTAAGACTAAACTGGGAAAAAAACCCAACCTCCCCACCTAGGCCATTAATAAATAGATTTGACAATAAAATGAGGTCAAGTCACAATTTTTTTCACTGACAAACCAAAGGGTAACATCCCTTTCCAGATTAGTAGCCAAACCAGTAGTAAGAAGTCACTTCATGAGAAAGACATTCCATCAAAATAAAAAAGCAACCACTGTATTCAAGATGATGTCTTCATTTGTAAATTTGCTCAGTTCTCAAGTCAGAATACACATAGAGATGCACAAAATTTATTTTTTCAAGAAAATATTACTTCCCAAACCGTAATTTCCTTTTTTTCCCCTCCAGTCTCCCTGATCATCTCCTCTCTGTTTCTTGCCTTTTCTTCAAAGGATGTAGTATCTTTTGCTATCCTCTGAAAAGCTTCAAGGATAGTTGATTCCTTTAATTTAAAGTGCTCCACTTCATTTATGCAAAGCCATGAGACTTCTATCAAAAACAGATACCTGAAAGCTTCCTACATAAACAATATCTTCATTTGTGAGGTACTACAGTAAAAATAAAGCCAGAATTTGAAAACGTGCCACAGCTGACAGCTCAAGTCTGGAACAGAAATTTAATTTACTTAAAGCAAAAACAAATTAATAGAATCATGGACTCATTTAGGATTGAAAAGACCTTGAGATCATCGAGTCCAACCATTCCTTATTCACATGCTTATCTGAAAATACCTGTTAATGTCCCTTTAATTCACTCATGCAGGAGCCCATGTACAAAGCATCTTAGCTTAAAAAAAATAAAAGCCTGAAATCCTGCTTCTTAGCCACTATACACTATTTTCTCCCTGGGAGGTGGGAAAGTCTTTTAACTCATCTCATTTTGTGCTCATCCCTGCCAGCGAAGCATATGCTAGCTTTGATCCAACCAGCAAGACCAATTTACCTGAAAGCCACTTTTCAAAGACACATGTGGTTAAATACACCACTGAAACAAAAAGCCTTCAGTGGTTATTGGGCAAATTTGACCAATTCAATAAATGACTTCAGCAAATCCAGCAATTACATACTTTTCTAAGAACAAAGCACTAAATTCACTTCCAAAAAACAAAATAAAACATGCAAAACAAAAAGCCATGTGCATACAGTATTTCTGAACAGCAGGCAAGGATTTCTTGGCCATTTCCCAGTGCTGTACACAGAAGGCTCTTGCTAAACATAAAAATCTTGTACAACTACAGCAAAGTCTCAAAGGATTTGAAACCATGTTTTCCCCTTCTCTTACACTGCCTGTTGTGTGTCACTTGTTGACATGACACAAAAATGGTCACATTCTCCCCTTCTTCCTCACTATTGCACAGTCTCTTATCCAGCAGCTCCATTTACAGTCAAGTCTTAGGATCCTTTGTGCTTGTCCTGGATAAATTTGCAACCATCACTGGTTTCCAGTCCTACCTTCTGGAACTACAGGGTTTTGTACATACAGGACTTTTCTACCTCTTCCGATTTTGCATTGGTTTTTCATGCATATATCCACCACATATCACAATGCTTCTTAAGAGAGGTCTGAAATCTGACTGTGTCAGTGGGACAGGAAGCAGTTCGCCAGGCTAAGGTTTGAAAATGCAGACTTGTACATTGCTGCTGAGACGGGGCAGGACTTGCTAAAGGAGCAGGTCTGCTGCTTTGCCCACAGATATTGAGAATGTACATGATCTCTACTAGGAAACATGAAACTTATTGTATTCATGGACCATGAAGACTTACAAAAAGTATGCAATTATTCTTGAAAATAAAGGGTATTTTTATCATAAATGAATTCAAAATGCCTGTATCTAAGAGAGCAATTATTTTACCAGGTAACATTTTACCTGTAAGTGATCTACTTTTTACGGTGCTATAAATATACATATGCATATTAATGACTGCCTTATCAGTTAAGTGATTGAAGTCTGTTCAGATTTTTGTTTTGCTCTTGCTGTTTTCTTTAAAGAGTAGTTAATAATCTGTCTGGAGTACCACCAACCTAGATTTATTTCTCCTTACCTAAGAAGCTTCAATGCGTATGCTTCAGCACATACTAAAAACAAACAAGCAAGTGTTTATTTTACTGGCATATCAGACTGCTCACATTTCTGAAATGTTTCTTTTGATTCACTGTCATTTACATTACATATTTTCCCTTTGTAAATAAGCTGCTTGCTGCTGTAACAATGTGCTTGCTATGAATCAATAAAATATAAATCTATTTTATACAAATCAAAGAGCCATCCTATGTCAATGACTGCAAATAGCACTGCCTAGCAGTTATGTTTTCAGCCCACCCATGAAGATCACACGCACCTTATACTCTGCAACCTCATATGGTGATCAATTCAAATCTATTTGTTGTAAACTTCTGCTTTTTAGGAGTCAGCAAGTGCTTTGCACCTCTTTTTCAAATTTTTCATTCTATATAGAGAGGGGTTTTGCCTTCATTATTTTTCTCTTGCCTGACTATATTTCATTCCATCATGCCAGTGAGGAACTCATTCATTCCTTTTTCCTTGAAAGCTCCAAGTCCTTCCTCTGCAACTAAGAATAGCTGGTTTTGCCCAGGTATCAAGAGTTAGCTCTTGATTTCACGAGACAAGTTGTGCTCGTGAAATATGCACCAGTGATATACTTCCTCCACAGAGTCAGGACAGTGTGCAAAGTGCAGACAGGAAAATTAATAAAGCTAAATATACAAATGTTGGCAGGAATGCTACCACCAGTGCTTAAATACTATTTTTTCCCCCTACATCCAGTCAGAGACTTGTAACTGTTGCTTCATCATTTTGCTTTGCACTCCTCAGAAGAATACAGTTCTGTCTTCCCTTCAACATCTTCTAGGCAGTAGATTCAAGGTCAACACAAGGAAATATAGATAGTTTTATCTATTTGGCTTGCAGCTTGCTTTTCCACATGCTTTTGAAAAATAAGCTGCATATCTATATGCCTATTCACATACACATATAATTTGTGAATGCCAGTCGGAGAAAGCAGAGGAAATGGTCAGAATCTGATTCTACCCACACAAAACAGGAAACCTGTTACCCAGGTTTCTGATTATTAGAAGGAGAGATCCCAAGCTTTAAAATTTTTTAATAACATCTGCCCTTTTAAGCAGCAGTTCAGTGACTTCCATCTCCTAACTTACGATAGGTATGTTTCCGTAGCCAGAAAATGCTGTCAACAAGAGGATGGGGAGAAAGATAGTGATATCTATACATTTTTTTCCTTCTTGGAAATGACTACTTACAGGACATTAAATAGTAGGAACTTCCATTTTATTGTCTGATCTTTCATGATAAAAGATGTTTAAAATGAAAGACCAAAAACTATAGCCCTCAAGAAGACATGTTCTTTAATGTACCAAAGAAAGACATCAGGAAGTGAGGATGACACTTAGCAACATGGATAGCATTTCATATCTGAAGAACCCTTTAGATTAGAACTTCCTCTGAAGTATATGGAAGTTGAATAGGTTGAGAGCAGACAACTTTGCCTTTCCTCTAAATGGTTTAAAGCCAAAAAAGTACACTAAACTATTCTAACTTGTACCATTTGACTACCTATGGCATTGGTCTCTCCCATCTCTGTAAAAATGCCAAAGGTATCCTATTATGTACTCTCCAAAGCAGAAGCCCCAAAATTCTTTATACTTGACCCAAAATACAATTTTCGCTGTCAAAATGTGAGCTCCAAAATGAAATATAACTCTAAAACTGCTCTCCACACTTTGACCAACTTTACATTTATTCATAAACCTATGAATCTAATGTTGTTAAATTTATCAAATATAAAACAGAAAAAACTTGAATCAAGTTGTTCTACACTGCAGAATACTACAACAAAAAATATTTACAGGAGTATTTACCTGATGTACCATAAATGGCAGGAAAATACCCTTTTCTCCACTTGTGAAACACATCATAAAAGCACATATTCACCATATTTCCTGCTCTTTAAGGCTCTTTTCCTATCCTGAAAATTTAGGAAGTTGGTTTTCTTTTTTAATCTGGCTATATGGCAGGCACCAGACTGTTCAGAACATTGAAAAACTGATGCAATTAGAACTATTCCCCAAATGCTCTCTGCTTCATTCTTTACTTATTAATTCTCTCTTTGAAATTCTTAATATTCTATTTTTCTTTATGATTACCTTTTTGAGCAATGATGTTTCACAGAACTAACCACCAACAGCTCTTCCTTCTGGCAACAGTTTCTTTTGCCATCATTTGTGACCATCACGAGAAACAAATTAAGAGTGGGAATTTCTCCACAAACACATAATTTATTCTGTAATATTTTTACCATTAAATTTATTTTTCACAGTCTTGTGAGTATCTTTTTTGCATCCTTTCATGGGAGATTTTACTTTTGACCATCCAAAACAATTTTGAATGATCTGAGAAAAAATACCTCTTACTTAGCCATCAATTTTTTAATTCATTTGTGAGGATGCTGAAGTGCATCGCTTCCAGAAGCTCCAGTATTGGGTTTTCTCTCACCCTCCCAATCCATGGCCACAAATTTTACTCCTACCCATAACTTCTTCTTTTATAAGAAAACAAACAGCAAGTTGTCTTTATATATACATATATGTATCTCTGTATTTCACAAGAAAATTTAAGCCATGACAAAGAAACTTTAGTCAAAACTTTTCTTATTGACTCTCAAAAAATATCAACTGAATCTTCCTTATGCTTGTCCTCATGTAATTCTTATCCATGAACTCAGAGGTCTAAGAGGAATCATTTAGTTGCATGAAGGGAATGAAGACCTCTTATAGTCCATTTTTGTACGTTTATTCATGTCTTAGCTATTTGTGCTGGTTTTAGAGAGGATGGAGTTAATTTTCTTCATATGGTGCTGCATTTTGGATTTGACCAAAACAGTGTTGACAACACAGGGGTGTTTTAGCTCTTGCTGAGCAGTGCTGGCACAGCATCAAGGCTTTCTTGCTTCCACACTGCCCCACCAGCAAGAAGGCTGCAGGTGGGTAGCAGGTTTGGAGGGAGCACGAGCAGGACAAGAGTTGGCCCCAACTGTCCAGAGGGACATCCCATATCATATTGCATTGTGCTCAGCAATAAAAGCTGGGGGAAAGAAAGAGGAAGGGAGAGAACAGGGTGGGGGGGACAGGATGGGGGCAAGGAGAAGTGGTTTGATTTTTATTTCAATCATTAATGCTTTGGGCCTGGTATTACAGTTTTACATTCTCACTCCCTTTTTTATTACTCTCATTAGGGCATAACTTGTACTGTTTTAAAGATCTCCCCCTCCTTGTAATAGCCACCTTTGCTCTGGTCTTAAATCACATCATCTTTTGGGTTCAGTGGTGTTCGGATATTCTTGGCCCTCTTACACTTAATTCTTCCAGACCCCTCTTACACATTAGGTCAGTCCATGTTAGCTGAAATTGCTTTAACCTTTCAGCTGTTCCTTTTGCTGTACTTCTTTGTTTCGCCATAGAAAAATTTCAGTCCTCTGAGACTGCTCCTATGGAATGCAACAGGATCACTCCCATGAAATAGCTATAGAGATAATAATAGTAATAATAATAATAATATTTTTTCCAGGGCTAGACAGAGGTTTCTCTTTAGGTAGGTTTCCTAACTACTTACCTCAAGAAGTAACCATTCATAGAAGTGAAAACTTACATTCCACATTGCACCTTAACATTTACCCCACCAACCCATATTACTGGCTTAGTATATCCCATTGACAGCAACCATCATGGCCAGGTTGGGAGTACAGCTCTAGGATAATAGTTGTAGGGCAGTCCTAACAGTCATAGCATAACAGTTCATAGTATTCCACTTTTTTCACAGCGTTTCACTGAAAAAACAACATTTTTCATGTTTTTATGGGGCTGACTCTGTTTTGAAGAGGCTCCTTCAATTAACTATTTGCTTAGGAGCAAAAGATTCTTCCAATATCTCCATAATGACAGAGAGAATAATAGTGGAATATTTATTAAAGATTTTAATTTTTTTTCTAATGCATATCTTACCCATTATTAAAGGAAATAAAAAGTAGTAATGAACCTACATATTCAGCAGAATAAAAGATTCCAAGCTTGTCAGAAGACTTAGGGAAAAAACCCACTCTCATTTTAAGTCACACTATTTTTTTTTTAAATCCCCAATTAAGTTTACTTTGCTTTCATTTTAACAATTTTAAAAATCCCCAATTAAGTACACTTTATCTTCATGTTAACAAAACCCTTAGCAACCAAACATTGTAAGACTTGGTTGCCATGACAAAAATTATTATAATTAATATGATTGGAAGCAAATAAAAACTGCTGTGCACTGGAGAAGGTATCATAACAGGCCACAATGAGAAAAGGTCATTAGATACTGTAGCTAATAATAATTAGATTCTCTGAAAGGTCCCAAGAGAAGCTGCTTTTCAGTTTTTGTATTCTCTAACATTCCTTGAATCACAAGTGAAGCTTAATCTAAAGTATGGACTTGACATCTCATCTACCAGAAGCCAGAAAAAACAGCTGTCTAGTGCAAAACTCTGGTTTTCAATCTTTCCAGTATCCTTTAAAAGGCAGGAAGGCAATTTCCCCATATTTAACAAATTGGCTTCATCAGTGGGAGTTGTCTCTCTTTAAATTCTAATATGAAAAACATACTTAAAGCTGTCTTTTGAAAACAGAAGCAGCTGTTAATTACAGTTTATTCCATATCAGCTTTCCCATCTTTACAACATTGTAAGTACTACTTTCAAATGCTTTAAGGGTTTTCAGGTTCTTAAAAATAATTTTTCATACATAACTTTTTTAATAACCATCTTTTGATAGTCATGGTTACCATTAGAGTAGTTACTAGACAGTAATAATAATCTGAGTGTCAGAGTGGAAAGTGAAGAGTATGTTTAGCAACATACATGAAAAATTATTTTTCCACATCAATAAACACAATTTGGCAACATTTTGGCCCAGCAGATTTGAATTAAATTTTTTAAGTAACCAGTCAAACTGCTTTATAAAGCCCATTTAAACTGTGAGGAAAATTTTAAAAGTGAGCACCCAGATAAATAGTAACACTGAATCATGAAAGGGATCTCTGCGATGAAGAACATATAAAGGTGACCTTTTTTTTTTTCAAACACAGAATGCTCAGTTTTTAATATATAAACCCATGAAATTGCATTTCCTTTTAATTCAGAGCCTCAAGAACAGATCCTTGCTTGTTCAGAAAACACTGTTAAAAAAGTAGTAAAATCGAGGTGGTATTCATAGGATAACTTTCAGATTCCTAACAAATATGTGTATTGCAAAAATTTTTAATTATCAGCTTTTGATCATGTTCAGAAACACTGCAGATTCGCAGATATATAAACATAAGTTATTGTTTTAAAAGTGCTAATAAATTATAAACACAAAAACTTCAAACATGAGAAAAAAGATTATTTTTCTGAAACTTGGATAGCTTTGGCAACATTTTAACAATCAACTGATGTTATTTACTATCAGCAAGGGCTGGTTTCCTTTTTAATCTCACTGCTCCTGCCTGCCCGGTGCTGACTTTTAACAGCATCGAAGCTCATCCTTCCAGAAGCCAAAGAAACTTTTATTGTAGGCTTAGGTTTTTCTGCCAGGCTAAGAGGTTAAATCAGCAGGTTGATGCAACTGGTCCCAAAGCATGCAGAGTGGGAGCAGTAGCCCTGCACAGGCACAAACAGGAAGGAAACAATTAAGTTAAATAAATTAGAACTGTAACACCTTTTCTGGGCAATAAAACTGAAATCACAGATGAAGCAGCCCCATACTTTCCTGTGACCAGGTAGTGTTTCCCCTACTAAACCCTAGGAAACTGTGTGGGGTCAAGCAGACACTGGCTGGGGATGGTGGGGAGGGAAATATGTTCCTAATCCCATGCGAAAATGCAGCCAGACTTGACTGCCTCATTTTACAATCATGCCCCAAGGATGTTCCTATGCCTTCAGTATGTAAAGCTACCAGTTGAAACTGCAGTTCCTTGAATTTTCAAATGTCAGTCCTCCGACAGTTTTAATCTGTCTGTACTGCTTGCTTGTAAAAAAACCTGCCCACCAGGTTTCCTGCTCTTTGGATTGGGGAACAAAGTCTTCCAAAGGAAAAAAATAGTTCTCTGAAGGCGCCATAATTCAGGCAACAAGCTGAGCAGAGAAATCACTGAATGTTTCCTACCATTTTTATCCAGTATCATATCATAAACCCACTGTTAACCCGAACTTCAAGAAAAAAAAAGTTATCATGGGGAGAGAATAACAAGGTAATATAAAACTGAAACACTTCAGAGAAAGCAAACAAATTCCCCATTGCAGTAGAGAAACAAAAACTACATGGAAGCCACAGAGCTCTCAAACTATTTCTGACAGCTAACCCATGCAACTTGATTAACTGCAGCTTAAACTTAATGAGATGGCAATAAACATCAGAACTATTTGTCCTTTCAATTTCCTGTCATCATCAGCCCCTTCCAAACGTTTCTTATTAAAAAAGAACAACTTACTCTACCAAATGACCAACGGCCTTAGACACACTTCAAAAACAAAACAAATATATTTCCCTAATTCCTTTCTGGAATAGATATGACAAGGAAAAAAAAAAAAGAAAAAAAAGCAAGCAAGCCTCCAAAATTGTAGAGGGTTTTATTTAACTGCTGTAAGGTTCAGAAAAAAGTGACCCTTTGATCAGTGTGACTAAGGAGAAGTAGTATTGCTCAATGCACTTCAAGGGAGAAGGGTTTTCACCTGTCTTCTTACAAAAAAATAATTAGGTGTTCAACTTTCTGTAAGTCCCTGAAAATCACTGTTCTGAACAGTAAGTATTTTAAGATTTTATAACATCAGCAGAACTCAATACTTCTCTATTCAAATGGACAAAAATCCCCACTTCAAATCCTGACTGACATTCTGTCTTACAAATATCTGTGTTCTACTATAAAGAGATGACAAGGAGTTGCTGTGATGTTTTTCTCAGAACTGTTACTTAACATCTTCCAACTCTGCAAAGGCATGAGAACATTAAAATTCTTTTGTTCAAAGCAGAGTGTTTGAAAGTTCATTGGCAGACTAGTTACATCCACTTTTCAAGAACACATGATAATTCTCTCCCTGGTTTCCCCAAATAGAGGAGGGAGAAGAACACAGAAAGAAGGAGCAGCATATACAATATGTTTTTACTTCCATCTGCCATCTGTTAACAGTTTCAGCTACTTGGATAAATATGTGTTTATACTCATCAGGAAAGATTACAGTCTTGTCTAAATGCAGTTACTCTGTACAGCTGTTCATGAACAAGGCCAAGGTGAGGGTATTCTGACAGAACCAGTAGCTAAGAGTGAACAGAAACACAGTATTTTGAAATGAGAATAGCCAAATAAAGAACTATTTAATAGTAGGTGCTAATGAATAACTAAATACAAAGCAATCCCCTCAATTCATCACAACAGGGCTCCACTTAGGTGCACGCCACTATCTACACCATGCAGAATCTGCCAGCATGGCCTTGTCCTTCAGAAATCAGAGGCAGAAGAAGAAATTACATGTCGAGCAAGTGTAGTTACATGGACAGATGCAGAACCTTTTTACTGTTATGTTTCATATTAATTTAGGAATTTGAATTAAACCACACCTCTATCAAAGGGTTCTTTTATCTTGAGAAATTTAATTGCTTTTTCACTGCAGTTCTGCTGCCTCTTTGGCACACAAACTGTAAAACCTTCGTAGCTTTGATGAGCTCAGCTTAGCACCACTGTCATCTCAGATCCTTCCCACCTTGGCCTCTTGAGTAAGTGAAAATAACCTGAACTAAGATGACATGATAGTAACAACACATGGGAAGTAATCATCTTTTATTTCTGATGGAAGTGATTTAAAGATAAAAGAGGGCAATTGCAGCCTTGTAAGAATGTTTTAGCTTTCCCCTGAAATTGCCTGTTTGTCAGTTTGCCCCTGAAATTGAAGCGTTCCGCAAGAGCAACAAAACCCACACAGCACAGGGCATTGCTAAGGCAGACTTGTCACAAGTAGAAGCAAGTCAATATGGGCCCGACTCACAAAGTCAGCTCCTTCTGAAAGCAGCCCAGAATTGCCTTACCTAGACCAGGAGGCCGCTTTCAACATCTGAGCACATGTTCAAAAGGCACACAAGAATATGAGGCTACAGGTTGGTTTACAGCATATACCTGCTAAGTATGAATAAAATTTGTCTCAAACGTTCATAACTGGGGAAATTACAGTAGTAGATTAACACAAACATATATAATTGAACTTTTTTGAAATCCTTGTATTAGAAATAACCACTGAAGACAGAAAAAAATTAAGTCTCAGCACTGCCAACTGACATTAGATACAGCAGTATTGGCTTTGCTCCCCAGCTCCAGATCCGTATAGAAGCTGAACATAAAAAATATAGTCCTCGTGTTATTTCAAGTAAGATATCTCATTAATTCTCAATGCTTACTGTATAAAAATGCATGCTAAGTTAACCTTATGTCCATCACAAATCTTCCTCACACAGACTGCCTTTGTAAAATGAATAATTGCTTTATTCTCCAGCTGCGCATTGCTCTCAACACATTTGTGTCCTTGCAAGGACTAAGCTGGGCCCAGCATGGACTGTGTCTCCATCTCCACTGTGATGCCAGGCACACTGGACCTGGTGATTGTGTTACAAATTTGAATGCGAGAGGCTGAAGCGAGGTAGTACAGTGGACCTTCCTTAGGGATTTCTTGAACTTGTAGTTCCACCGCACGGTGTTGGTTGCCCGTCAGCCATCACACTGTACTGCACTCTGGCTTGCTTTTATGGCTGATTTGGGCTTCTGTACACCTAAGATGTCCACTTTGATTTCACTGGGAATGAACCAGTAGACCATTTTTTAACACACCCCATGGAAATCATCTTTAACTATAGTACACTGCTCAGTTAACAGACCTCATCCACTTTTTTGTGTAAGACTGACAACCTAGAGCTGCCGCAGTGACTCGTATAGATACTGAATCTATGTCACCAAAGACTCTTAACAGGCTGATTTCAGTGATTGATACATGCCTGCAAGACATGACAAAGATTAGTGGTGCACAAAATAGCCGTATCAGTTATCAAGGACCAGTTCTTAAAAACTGTTTACATTCCACTTCAGGAAATGCCTGTCCTGGGATGCTGCAGCTAATCAGAAAAGACAGGCCAAATTCACGTTCAAACTGAGTTGTTACTTGTTTTCTGGACCAATGTTTCCCTTGCTCTGCACCATGCCTTAGCATGCTGGCTCAATATCAATCTTCCTTAGAAAAGGCAGCTTACAGCCAGCACAATACCAACAACTCATTTACAGGAAAGGAAACAACCATGAAGGAGCAAATTAATCCTTTGAGAGAAACAGCAAAGATTCATTTATAAAATTAAAACACTGAACGCTGTAATATGGGTGATGAATTTGCAAATTAGGTAAAAGGTGACGATGGAATACAAGTTAGAAAAAAAGCTGCCAGAGGTGTGAATCTTAGGTAATTTACTGTGTATATGCAGCTCCCAACAAACTCCGCGGACATGAAGAGATAACACAGCCAACACACAATCAGGGGATGGAGCATAGGGGGGTATTTTTCATTTTAATTGGCTTGGGAGAGAAAACCTGAAAAAGAAACTAAAACACCATATTTAAAGTTGCCTTTAATTACTGCTATCTGCCATGGTAATAAGAGCAAGCAAAGAGGAAACACTATTCCCACCATTATGTGGGAACTTGCCTCCACTGGCAGCCACCTGATACATCTTAATACTAAGAAAATCAGGGCTTAAATACACTAGCTACCACAAGAAATAACAATAAGCAAAAACATATTAAAGCCCACTAAGAACCACATCTGGATTTACCAGTAAAACCCACAGATCCAAGTTTTATTTTACTAGGGTGTGTGAGTATTCTCCTCGGAGAATTTCAGGAGAATATCAATCCCTTCCTGAAAAATTTTACACCATAGTAGCATCTAGAATGCAGATTTATTTAGCATTCTTCTTCATGACTTATTTGAAAATATTGTACACAAAAACTCTAGGAAACTTTCTGTCCTGAATACTTAGCATATTTCTACAGGTAATCTTTATCAGTTTTGCAACCAAATTTTATTCCTATTCTCTACATAGCCAATTTAACTTTGTAACTGTATTAGAGCAGAGATACAACAACTTCTATAGCTCTAAATGTTGAAGTTTAATTACATATTAAATATCATCACTCTGGAACTAGAGGAGGACATACCTGTAAAGACTTCAACATTAAGTAACACGGGTAAAAATTACTTATCAACTCAAATTCACAATATTTACATGGAAATAAAGAATTTAGAAAAGCAATTAAGATCTTCTATAAGGCTCCTTTGTACACCATGAAAAATTACTACATTTAAAATTACAGTAACTGAACTGATGAAAGTGAAGCAGTCAAATGAAACCACATTTTAGCATAAACTGTGTCATTTTCTTTAATAAACCAATCTGATTTGAGACTTTATGAATTATACCAATAGAAAATCAGAGGTCCAGTTTATGTGATTGATAAATTTTCCTGGATCATTTTTCAGATGTTCAGATTTAGCTTCATCTAGCACTTTCAGAGAAGCGTCAGGGAACAAAAGTAATTTCAGCTTAGAGCTTCTACACAAATGAGTTCCATTTGCAGCTGCACACCTCCTCTGTGTGATCTTTAGAGGCATCAAGTATCTAACCCTATTCTCACTCTCGAATTAATTGACTCTACCAAACAACACTGCAATTACTACAGTTCACAGTTTATATGGTTTGAAATTGATCTGGCTCAACATTTTTACAAAAACTGTGCTTGATTTTTTCTTCCAATTTAAAAAGAAATTAATTACTTTGGGTTTTGTTTGGCAATTAAACACACTAAACCTGTTGATTACACTTAAGGAAGTAGATCCTACTCTCACTTTGACATACATTTTCTGAAAGCAAATATTTACACATTAATTGTTTTGTCAAAAATAAACTCTTCCCAGAAATACTCCTGGTATTCATTTTTGTCTCCATCAGCTCTCCAGAGGCAACTTAACTGGCAGCTAAATGATGCCTCCAGAAAGATCTTTTGCCTTGCACTGATGTCCCAGTTCTAGGAAGTTGCAGCTCAAGTGAAAACTTTCCATTGTCCTCCCCACCTTTACCACCTAGTGCAGACTGTTCCAGGAGTTTGTGCTCTGCCAGTTCTTGCATTTGGAGCCTTCTCTGCAATTTATCCCTTCATGATCAGAAGGAGATTTCTGAGAAAAAAGCCCTACGAGTATTTTGCATTTGCCATGGGTTCAGAAATGTCTTTTCCCAACCACAAAGGCTACAAAGCTGCCTAAAGTAAAGGCAAGTCTCCAGACAGTGCTGGTGCAAGCTTTTGTCCCAGTCAGCCCTGGGAAAACAACCTCCCAGACCTTAAATGGAAATACAGCCTTTTGTTTCCCCAAAATCAATAAGGGCTGGCTTGCTGAGTAAGGCACCAAGTTAGAAGTCCCAGGTAGTTTAGACACAGCACAGGTTAAGCAAACACAGGTCTCACCATCAAAAGCAGCACCTTGCTGACCCAGAAGCTAAAAAATGTTGGAGCCTCCTGATCCCCAAACCACTCCCTTGCATCCCCTCCTGCTCCGGCTGTACAATCCTGCTCATTACATCCAGCAGAGAAGCATCACACTCTTCAGCAAACACAGGCTACTGATCAGCCCAGAATGCAAAGACTTGATTTTTGCTGTGTGGTGTAGTTAGGATTTGCTTTGCAGAGCTTGCAATTTTTTATTATGTAATTTATTTTTTACTGATACAGCATGAACCTGCTCAGAAAGAAATCTAAACTGCATGGAGGGAAGGAGGCTGCATTTGCAAAATGACACAATTAACTTATTTTTTCATGTGCTGTGCTTTGCTCCCATCATGGTCCAAACTAAAGTATTCTTCCCTCAAACTTGTCAGAAAAGATTGTTCAAAAAGTACAAGAATTTGGAATACTTTAGTTACCAAGGTGCTTTCTGCAGAGTTTGGGTTGAAGGTCTTTCACAGCAGGAAAACTGCCATACAGAGCACTTGCAGAACCGGTTTTAACATTACAGTAGACTTGCTGTAGCAAAACTATTCTGGATTATAAAATGGAGAAGCTAGTTTTCACAATTTAATTAACAATCTAACTAAGATGAAGGAAAAAATTACCTTTGTTATGACTTTACTTCTGAGTAAAATTGTAACCCTCTATGTGATTATTAAGAACATCTGTAAAAGACACTAAGCTTATTGTCTCTGCTACTGATCCGGTCACTCCTTTTTGAGAATGACATACACATGCTCAATATAAAACTCTTTAATTCAGAAGTGAAGACACCTGTATTTCAGATTTTGCCATTCCAGATCTCACCACAGCCAACAAGGTCCTGAAGCACTCACACTTTTCAGTACTATCTTATCATATACAATACCCTTGACAAGAGAGCAGAGAAAAAAAAAAAAGAAAGGAAAAAGGGGGGGAGTGAATTCCAGAAAAAATAAAGGTTTACTCTTACAATTTTGAAAGGAAAAAGAAAAGGGAAGAAAAAAAAGGGGGAGAAGAAAAAAAAGTCTTTCTAATTTGGGGTGGAGTTCTTTAATCAAATATGTTGAACCTAACCAATGGTTCTGTAAAGCTACAGCCAAAGAAAGTATATGTGCCTGATTTAACTGTTTTGTTGTGACAAAATACCCACTTAACACATTTTTCTGTTTCAACGCGCTATGCCACATTTATCTAACATATGTAAACAAATAATATATTAAAATGCATGCCATGTACCATTTCAGTAGGATTTCTGAAACAAGACAAACAAATCTAAAACTACTTGCATAGTGTTTTGAAAAATATTGGTTATATCACACATTGTACTTTGCACAAATAGTAGTAAATCAGCACTCAGAAGTGTAATTCAGATTGAATTCAATGCTACCAAGATAATTACATCTGATGTTCCAGCTCTTTTTGGAAAACCAGACAGCTGCTGCTAACTTCCATTTCATTGTTCAAATATATGCTGTTAAGACCTCATAATTAAGTCCAGGGACAAAGATGGTGCTTTACTTTGAGGTTCATTTTCATCCTTATAAAAACAAAAATAAAAAAAATTAGGCACATGTAAACACATGCTTGCTCATATACACACAAATCCCATCACATGTACCATTTTTAGTTAAAAGAGAAATGTGCCAACCAAGTAAATTTCGGCTTTGTTCTGATTTCTGTGTTAAGTCACACAGTGAACGACAGATCTCCTGGCTATGACAGAAGATATTCTTTTGCAACCTGGAAATGCATTGCAAGCTGCTTGATATTTTAACATGTATCAAAAAAGCATAACCATATTTTGATAACCTTTCACAGCTTTAAGTACATTACAAACAGTTTAATAATTCATATAGAAAATAGATTTGGATTAATGTGAAGGACTTGACCCTCTCCCATGAAAAAACAGAGTATTACTCTGAATTTAAGATTTCTATTAAAAAACATTAGAAATATAGTAACAAGAACTTGTCATCCCCTTGGTTTACCATGATGGAAAAAGGGAAGGGTTTGATAAAGGGGTTTTTTTGATGGTGGTACTCACCATTATTGATTATTTTGATGTTTGGGTTTTTTAAAAATGGGGGTATTTTTGTGTTTGTGTGCTCTTTACAAGTACAACATAAAGGGCAAAACATATTCACCCTATCAAAGGAGAAGGCCAAACAGCATCCTGGAAGCAATTTCACAGCCAGGTACGGACCTGTGGCATTGCAGAGGGAAGCAACACCAACTTGTTTTACATCCCTCCCAAGGCCAGAAGCCAGGAAAGCTGGAAAAAGGACAGGGGCAGGGGAAAATCAGCATTGCAGCCCTCTTGCCTGCAGCTCTGGGTATAGCAGGAGAGGGAAGCAGGGACCAGAATTAGAGAAATATGTAAGCTCAATTCATCAGAGTTAAACATGGAAACTCAGGCATATCACTGGCTGATTTTCTTTTCAACACTAAACTTCTGAATGAGAGAATCAGTTGCCAGTGCAGACACACAACAAAGACCTTATTTGGAATAAAAAAGGCAACACAAAAGAAAGGAGGGAAAAGAGCGACGATGCAGGTTGTAACTCTTTCTTAATTTATTTATTGAGGGTTCAAAAGTTTACAGTAATTCCCTAAGCGTAGTAGAAGAGGGTGAGAAACAGGGTTTCAACTCATGTGAGGGGGTGTGGACCTGAGCATGTGTGCTTTTAAATTCTCACAAAGAAAGAAGAAAAAAAATTCAGATTAAATGAAGATTATTTTTCTCCATTCCTGCTTAGAAGTCCACAAAGATAGCAGACTTTTGTTTTTGAACTGTTTGGGCATTGGGTTTGTTTGTTTGTTGCTTGGGTGGTTGTTTTTTTTTTTTCATTTTCAGATTAAATCTACTTCTGAAGTTGACCAGTCAACTGCAATACCTAATCAGGTCCAACCAAACCAACTAATGATCAAACCTACCAAAGTGACATGAGTATAACGCACACCCAAAGGGCAGCCACATACACTAGATAAAAAGTGTTTTACTGCTGAAGTTTGACAGCCAGAAGATGCAGCACAGTCAAACATTCAATTCTCTTTGTTTTCTATTGCTTGCAAAGCACACTAGAAATACCCTAGGCAAGCAGATCCTTTAGGTGTCTGCTGCTAAATCTGGCACCACTGCTGTTTCTTCTCCCTTTCACAAAAGCCAGTGACAGGATGATGTCCCTAGAAACACATATCTCCAATGAGTAACAAATTTCTCTTGTTCTGTCTGGTGCCTCAAGACCACCACCAGTTGACCACTAGCATAAATTCCCCAATATCTGATTTCTCTTTCAGTAACTCAACAATGCACTGGGAAGACTGGAATTACAGGACTTGTGTTTTTTGTTGGTTTTTTTTAAGTCTTATCATAGTCGTTCACATTGAACAAATACGCTTTCCTTGCTTGTAAGTAATTTCATTCCATAGATAGCAGTAAACTGCTACTTCTACTTCCAGGTGAGAGTTATTTCCTTCCAACAGACACCACCTACTGAATAATGCACAACCTGCGAGATACATTCATTGCCTGGAGAACATAGCAAAGACAGCAAAATTGACAATTACGGCAAAAAAGGTAACCCAAGCCAAAAAGTTGACTCTAGACTGAAAATCTACATATGAAATTTCTAAAGCGAAGTCACACCCAAGCACCAAACAGGCACACACAATCACCCCCAGTAAATATGACATTCACACCACAGCAGTTCAGTAAAGTGACACTGCAACAACCCCATTAACTCCTCTGCTCTGTGTTAGCAGGGGTGTCTACACAATCTGTACCTTCCATGAGCATGGAAAACATGCGTTTGCTCTGCCTTGCAGCTGTCCAGCACTAACAGCACTGTTGGGATTCCATTTGCTGTTGCTTGTTTGCGACACGAGGAGAGCTGCAGTAATCCTGGTATGTGCATCAACAAAACCACAAAGCTTTCCAGCTACAGGACCCATTCCAGCAAACAAATAGTACATGGAAAGGATGACATAGAAAAGACTCCAGAAGACACTGAGGTCACAAAAAAACCCTAAAGCAAATAAACCAAAAAACACTAGGAAAAAACCAGCTTACATTACACCACATTTAGGTAGTCAAAGTACTTTGCTGAAGAAATCCACTCCGAAAAGTTTTATACTAATTCTTTAAATCTCCTGGGAGTTGCACATAAAGACATTTAAAGAAAATAGTGAAGGAGCTTCATAACTAGGAATAAGGAGAAGAACTCTTGAAGAAAATAACACGTCTGCAAAGAATACACTGCAACCATTCCTGGCTTGGACCTGGAGAACAATCTGCCTGACTGTGCTATTGTTCTGTATCCCACAGGGCAATTACCAGTTTGCAAACTTCCCATCACTATCTTAGGGCTAGAAAATTGTTCAGTGGTGTTACAGAACTTCCAAAACAGGGGTATAATTTACTTCACTCTGGTAAGAGGGGGCAAGGAGGGTAGGAGTGACTTAAAATGTTTTGTAATATCTTTTGGGCAAAGTAGAAAATTCAACAAAACTAGTTTGTTTATTTGTTTAAATACACAGACCTTGTAAATTTGATCAGAACGTGATTCTAGCTCAAATTAATCAATACACTTCCCCCCATCTTTGAATTTTGATTATTTTCTCCTTCAGAGCAACCACCTCAGTTGTTTTTTCTATGTCACCTCAAATAAAGTCTAAACTTCAGAAAAGAAGCACATGCAGGGTAGAGAGAATTATAAAGATATGAGGTACTTATTTCTCTCTAAGGAGGTCACATCACCAGTCAACATGGGATTCCGATTTCATACCAGTCTGGATGAGGAATACCTTTTGACTTTACTCCAAGCCTCAGGCTTGTTCACAATTTAGCATTAGAAAAAGAGAAAATATTTTTTTTAAAAAACATCAAAACAACTGATACATTATAGTATGGTGTGCACATACTCAAAAATTCTTCTAGAGCATTTCATCTTGCCCTAAATAATAAAAGTCAGAAAAGACAAAAAGAAAGTTAAGTGGCTGCATAATTCTCAGTATTTTTTTTTTCCAACTGCACTGGTTTTGGCTGGGGTA
This sequence comes from Origma solitaria, assembly GCA_013397895.1. Taxonomy (NCBI): domain Eukaryota; kingdom Metazoa; phylum Chordata; class Aves; order Passeriformes; family Acanthizidae; genus Origma; species Origma solitaria. The sequence goes on from VZRL01006640.1 coordinate 1,417,679, forward strand.
GAGTTTGTTTGCTTCATAGTAGCTGGCACATGGCAATATTTTGGATTTGCTCTGGAAACAGTGTTGATAACACAGGCATGGTTTAGTTCCTGTTGAGTAGTGCCTGCACAGTACCAAGGCCTTTTCTGCTTCTCACACAGCCCCTCCAGTGAGCAGGCTGCAGGTGCACAAGCCGGGAGGGGGCACAGCCAGAACATCTGAGTACACACACAAAGTGACCAAAGGGATGCTCCACACCATGTGGCATCATACCCAGAATATAAAGATGGGAGAAGGAAAAAGGGAGGACATTCAAATTGATGGCTTTTGGCGTTCCAAGTCTTGTTACACGTGATGGAGCCCAGCTTTCCTGGAGGTGGCTGAACACCTGCCTGCCCATGGGGAGTGGTGAGTTAATTCCTTGGTTTGCTTTGCTTGCACAAACAGCTTTTGCTTTACCTATTTTTCCATCTTTATCTCAACTCACAAGTTTTCTCACTTTTACCCTTCCAATTCTCTCCCCCATGGCACTAGGGAGGTGGAGGGATGTGAGGAAGGGACTGTGTGGGGTTTCATGGCCAGGTGGGGTTAAACCACGACACCAAAGAGCCATGGGGGGTTGTGGGTGGTCAGGGAAAATCCAGGCATCTGGCAGCATACAAGGCTTCACAGCAAGCATTTCCTAACAATGCATCTTATCAGTGACGAATTGATGAGCTCTGACTTAAAACCCTGACTCTTCAAGGCCCATGAATTTGGAGACTGATTGGTTTCCAATTCTGAAGTGCAGAGATTTTAGTGAACTTTTTGATAATGATTCAATACTGCACTATTATATTTTTTCTTTTATTCTCTTTCACTTAGGGGTAACTCTGGAAACCCCTAGCAGTGCACAATTCATTACTCAATCTTTCCAGAACCCATATAATGAAATGAAAGTATTATCAGTTTCTGCTTTCTTTTAACCATCTACTTCAAGCATATATCACTGACTTCTGCCATAATCCTCTTTCATTCATTTCACTTTTCATCTGAATAAAAGAGCCAAGTGGAAGAGTATATCATTGCCAGCTCCTTGATAGTGTGATATTCGCAATTTTTCTTAGAAAGGGATAGGACCTTGCAGAAGCTGATAAAAAATACAACAAAATCTGAGCTTCTTATGTAACAAGCAATTATGCTTTTCAACTATAGACTAAAATCCTAAAAAAGAATAACCTTGACAAAAGGAACCATATCCAGAACTTCTTTACCTACACATCATGATTTAATTCAATCTTGTATTTCTGAAAAAAAATGAATCAGGCACTTCGAGATGGCTGATTAGCAAAAGTGTGTTTTTCACTCCACTGCCTGACAGTGCTTGCCGTGTGACAGGGAGGAGAATGCTACAGGCTTTTCATAATCTTGGTAATCAAGGTTAATACAAAATTTGCATATCACCTTGCAGATATGAGGAATGTTTCCTGGAAGAGCACTGAGGTTAAAGCCACATTTATTTCCCCAGAAATTAAGCACTGGCTAAAAATATTACATATTTATCTCAAAGCAAGTCCTCAAGAGTTTACAGCCAGTCAGTGTTCCACTCAAGATTTTTAGGTAGTTAAAGGTAAATCGTAAAACGGACTCATATGGCATACTAACCTCCAAATCTTTCACTGCCTTGGAAAATGCTAAGCATCTACTAAATGTTCACCACTTCAGCCTGAAGATAACCATTATTTTGCAGCGACAGCGAAAAAAGGTCAAAGTCCTCATCAGCCTTATTGGCATTACATTATTTGATGGAAGGAGAATTGAAGAGTCTTGTATGTAGAGCCATTAGATTCCTTACGATACTTCAGTACAATATTTCTACTTTCCTTAAAGTTCAGATCATACATACAGCACAGGAAACCCAGAACACAGTAGAACGAAAGAAAGCTACTTTAAAAATTGCAATATAACAAAGAAAAGCAGTGGAAAAGACAGTACTGAAAATTTCAAACAAAGGAAAAGGGAAGGAGTAAACTGCTGACATTTTTTTCACCATACAAATTCTTTAGATTCAGAATTCTGTGAATTCCGTTTTTCTGAAGGACTAAGAATAGAGCAATAGAAGCAATTGCTCAGATTCCACAGTTCCTTAGGCTGTAAAAACCAAGGCATCCAAAGTGGTTTCTTCTACACCCCTGCAAGAATGGAGTTTTAGGGGTTTTGTGGAGGCAGAGCCATCTCTGCTTGCAATGGTGAAGTACAGCTTGGATCACTGACTTGGATCACATGGCTGACACATTTTACCTGATTAACAATAACTTCTGCAATTTTTAATTGTGAAAATTCTTTGATTCTAATTTATCAGTTTGGCCCTTTTTCAATGCAGCACAGCCCAGAATGAATTAGGTCTCATCAAAATCAGCTAACAAAAATCAAACCTACCAAGTTAGGAAAGCTATTAAATTCTTCTCCATAAGGCAATTTTAAAGTTCTTAAATAAAAAAAAAAAAAGTGGATGTGTAGAAAGAGACAACACAATAGATGAGGAGAGGACAACAGCATATATTATCATTATTTACCTACTTTCCCACCACCATCATTCCCTTATCCCTCAGGAAGTTCCTGTGCTCATAAATGAATTGCCTGGATGGAAAGAAGGCATGTTGTGGCTAGCCTACAGAACATACCCTGCAGAAACAATGCCACAGACCTGAACTGACAGTCAAAGCCTGCTTGCCATTTCTAAGAAAAACTAAAGAGCTTCCAAGAAGTCTCCAATTCTTATGGTGTTCCTGAAAACCTAGATGCTGGCATTTCAGCTGTGACAAGGCTTGTTTAGGCAACACTTTCTTTCACTCCCTGCACTATGATTTTCCAGTTTGAACACTGGAATGAGTCAGTATTTGTACAGGTCCTTTGAGACCTTTGAGTGCTTTGTGATCTGCAGAACTAAATTATTAAAATGGTTCTGGTAATCACTCTATTGGAAATTATGCCTTTTTTGTCCTCATAAATCAATAAATATCTTGGAAGAAATGAGACAGAAATGTGACAGATATGCTTGCACGCATTCTTATTTATCCTAGCAGTTAAAAATCTGGTGTTTTGTTTGTACTAGCAAGGCTCAAAGAAGCAATAAGAAAGCTCATTACTAAAAAAGTCTTTCTCTAAGTAACTCTTCAATTAACTGTATAAAGAAAAAGTCTTCTGATTAAGTGCTGCCTAGCAAGCAATAGTTGGGAGAACACTTAGGGGTTTAGAAAGTGTTTCTGATGAGAAAGCAACATCATTCCTCTTTGGAGATATTTTCAAACATTAGAGATTGTGGTAAGCAGTGAGGCAGTTAAAAGTGCTTTTATCTGGTGAAAACTATGAAGAAGACAAAGGAAGCAAGCAAATGTATAAGCCATTTCATTGTGCATTAATGAACTAGGAAAAAAACAGTTTATTGACAGTCACCTTAAATTCTTAAAAGCCACTAAGTATTCTCAAGGGAGTTATTCAACAAAAGGTGTGCTAAAGAATGACGCACCTATACAAGGAACATTTCAGTGACTTATACTACCTACAAACACAAGCTGTTCCAAGTTTAAGGAAAAAAAATGTTCTCAGATTATTAACTATTACCTTAGATTTATTTAATTATACAGCTAACCGATCTTTTACTAACACATTTTAGTAAACAACTTTTGTATGTCTGCTAGAATGAAATACCAACCCTCCCTCCAAAATGTTCTAATTCATACTTTATTTCTGAGAATCCTTAGAAACTGGAAGAATTTCAAAGGCTTAATTTTAAATTTCAATTTTAAAAGGTCTAAAATATTGTGTTACCCCAAGTGAGGTTGAAAGGAAATGGTAAGTGGAAAAGAGCCAAGAGAAATGGGTGTAGGGGTGGTAGTGGCAGACAAAGTTAGCTTTTATTTCTACAGTCAGACAAAAACTTACACAAAATATGATCAGACTGGCTTAAGTAACCACAGAATAAATAAAAAAAATTAAAAATTACATTTAGGAATCCAGAAAAAAAGTTAAGCACACATTCCCTTGAGGGGTGGAAGAGGCTGGGCATACACATCATCATCCTCTGGCATCCACAACAGCTTTTTCAGCCAGGTACATTCATGGGTCTAAAGCCTCCAGTGTGACCAACCTCCATTCACTTTTTTCAGTCTGGTTTGCCCACCAGACCAAAAAGGCCCCTAATTCTTGAACTGGAAGAGGATTCCCCTTCATATTAGTGAGGTTTTTGCAAAAAATCTGTCATATTCTTCTAAACTGGGTCTTTTCCCAGGCCAGATAACTTAGCCTATTTCAGCATTGCCTCTCACACATGGTTACAGACCACTCTCTACTGTCCCTGAACTCCTCCTCGTGTTGAGATCTCCAGACAATTTTCACTGTCTTGCAACTCAACATCCAAGACTTACACAGAGATTTGTAACAGTAAATGATTGGCTGCTTATCAGTGTTGCTCAAAATTTTCAAATAAAGCACTTTCTACATCACATTCTTACCTACGTAGTCAAAAAACACTAGCTCCAAGTTTTATTTATAAATTGTGCCTTTGGTATTATTATCAGTAATTTCCTGTATTCCAACATGTTTTAAATAAAATCCTATGAAAATATCAGTCCTTTGGATTGTTGTGGGTGGTTTTTTGTTCTTTTTTTTTAAAGATCTTTGTATTTTCTTGATGTTAGATAGTATCTCAATGTTTAAGGCCACATAGAGAAAAGGACATTTGCCTTATAAATAGGAAGTTGGAGTTTGGGAGGGTGGGTTTCTTCTTAAGTTAGTCTATAACTCAGTTCTAAGCAGTTCACACAGGTACTTTCCATTTCACTTGTGGGTTTCCTTCCTTAGTGATACCAAATGACTAAATCACATCTAACTCCCTGTCTTCCCAAACTTTTCTGCATGCAGCTTGTTTACAGTCTCACATGTCTATGAGTTCGGAATAGTGATCTGGTATACAAAAAGGCAACAAATTACCATATTTCACAAGAAATCTGTTTCCTACCTTATGTGGCATATGGCCCAACTGTACACACCAATACTGAATTTTCAGTCTACCATCCTCCTGTTATACTTCTATTACAGTTTTGAGACCTTTCAAGATCATAAAGCAAAGTAATTTTCCAAGATCTTTGAGCAATTTAAACTTTTGCAAATGCTATAAATCATCAGTATTATAATAAAGAACAAATTAATTATCCAAATCAGGATTCACAATTCTGCAAGAAAAGTATTTGCCTTTCTACAGTTTTCCTGCAGTCTTTCTGAACTGATAAAAGACCTTCTGCTTGGTGTAGTTCAGTATTTTTACTTTGCTAGCTGTATTTCCAGGTGCAGCATCCCTCCTATGAAGCAAGTATCCTGGCCAGCATTTGCTAAACTACAGAGCACCATTACTGTACAGTGAATTTTTAAAGAACCATAAAGAAACCAAGTAATTAGTTCTTTGCAAGTTCGAAATTTACAGTTCCAAGTCAAGAATTTATTTATCAGTTTCTGATATAAGCATCAGATATGTAATGTAAAACCAAAACTGGAAAGCTCATGGTTCACATTGCAAAGTGGACCTCATATGTGAGCAAGCACAGATTTGATCCTATGGAACCAAAACAAATTTGCTGGGGGTGGGGGGGAAAGACACAAAAAATTGCAAACGGGGACTTTTGGGAGACAGTGTTCAAAAAAATCAAACATACCACAAAAAACTAAAATCAAAACCAAAAAGGGATGACATAGGTAACAAGGGAAGTGGAAAATGACTGTGACAGAGGTAGAGAGGAAGAGACAGCCCCCAGCACTCAGATAATTCCTGCTGTGCAAAGCAGGAGAGAATTTGGGGAAATAAACAGAAGCATTAGACAAAACAACTCATCCAGACAGGAATAAACATCTCAACTAAAATAAATTAATTACAGTAATAACCAACAAAGAAAACAAGAACAAAACTTCCATTCTGTTACCAACTTTAAACAAATGAAAACCCCAAAGTATTTTTCCTTTGAAGCAAACTTGAGGCAGGTCAAAGGTGGCATATTTCCAACAGAGCGATAAAAAAAAGATTCCAGAACTAACAGGGACCAAAATCAAATCCTAAACTCGATCCCAAGGGATTCTCTAATCAAACCCTTTCCTTTGAGAGTTCATCCACATGTTAAACAAGCAGAATAGAAGTTGCAGATGCCTTGCTAGCAGGAGACAGAAGACAGATTGTGTCATTATAGGACTTCTGAAATTCCCCAAGTGCAAAATATGACAACCAAAGAATTACAAGCCCCAGGCTTGGAGAAACCCACAGGAACAGTCCTAATATGGAATTAACATTAGAATTCCTTGTCATATATACTATAGACACTAGAAGCTTAAATCACTGGAAAAGGAAAAAAAAAAAAGTACTAACCGGAATACAGAAAGGCACCACCCTAGGTTCTTAAAGTTTTTGAACCACACATTTGCTTAAGGCTGGAAGTGTATTCTGGGGGAGATATGACCATAGTTTGTCCCGTTCCTGAACTCTTCTACAAGATTCCACTGCTATCTGCCAGCAGAGACAGGGTACAAAACTAGATAAAATTTCAGGTTTCTCCAGTAAAGCTATTATAATAAACTGTACTATGTTTTGTCATAAAATAAATATATAAATAATTTCCCAGCAGAACACAGTCAAAGAAAATTAAGGAAATGGATTATTTAAGAAAATATATTCGTGTGAATAAAAGGAAGTGTTAAATCCATCCAAAAATGCATAAGCTGAATTTATATTGTATACTAGAGTGAGATGCAAAACCACCGCGCTCGTTTTGAACAGGAAGCAATAAAGCTCCAACAACGCACAGCAGAGCACAGAAATGCTGTTTAGGAGCTAATTAGCCAAGGTGCAGCACTCTGTTTTTACAACTAACTTGGCCATGCTGTTAACTTCCAAGTCACCACGCGAGACTTCCTTAGAGTGCAACTTGTGCTATTCAGCCCCTGGTAATCTCTGCTTTCCTCCTTCCCTTAAAAGTGAAGGAATGGCAGTGAAGTTGACCTGATTGTAACAAAGTACATGCAAACAACTGTGCTCAGCAGTGATCTTTAGCAGTGACCTTGCTTGTACAGGCAGGGATCCAATTCCCAGGTTAGTAGAAGAACCACTTCTACCTTGTTACAGAAACCAGTGTTTATTTTTCTTCAGTGCTAGCTAAACTGATCGACCAACAGGTAGACCAAAAGTGCCAAAATCACAAGCTAGAACTGTACAGCATAGAATTCACATGAGAGAAGTGAAAAAAAAATTCCATTCCAAAGTCTAACTCAACTCAAAACTAAGGAAAAAAACCCAAACTAAAAACAAACAAAAAATCTACCTGAGAAAATCTACCTAATCTAAGAGTAATGTTGAACCTGAAGTTTGAGTGCCGAAAGAACCCAAACCACAAAAATACCTGTCCTGTTTGTGCAAACAAGTAGTTGTGCATAGATAGCATGCAGATTTCCTCTCCTGTTCATAAAAGCGATTGTGCCAGTCGAACACAAATCACAGCAGGTTGCATTAACAGTCCTCCAGTCCCACTCCAGGCTTATTTTTAATTTAAAAATAAACTGGGTTACACATGATTTCAATATTCTGTTGGCCGACTAAGCAAGGAAAAGAATGAATTTAAGCAGAGTCTATGGAGAGATAATGTGAAGGCTATAACGTAAGTGAAAAATGGCCGTGTTGCTAAGATAAGGCCCCAACCACCAATCTCATTGTCAAGCCTGGCCATCTGTCAGCAGAAACCTGATTTACTGCATATAATTCTGCTATACTTGATCACTACTGTACTGTTATAAAAGGCTTCTGAGGTTTGTTTAAGGACACCAAATGGTACTTTTTAGCAACATAAAAAGGGTTAATAAAACACCACCTCAGAAGCCAAGCTTTCTGGAATCAGGCTTCAGAACTTTAAATCAAATTGTACCCAGTTTCAATGCCACTAGTAGATGAAATTTCTTTATAAATAAAAACATTAAAACCAGGTTAACAAAGCCCAAAGAAACCCCATAAAATGATAGTAGATTAGATAGTTTTCACTGTATAAGTAAGGCTGCTTACACTGAAGCTTATTTATTGATGTTTTTCTGATGGTGGACAATTGCAACAAACTTTAAATAAAGGTATTTTCAAGAAATATTCCTACAATACCCCTATTCAACAAAACCATTAACAAACGAACCAGTTTCCTTTATTTGATAACTACTCTGAACATCCAAACTGTGCAAGAGCACTAATGAAGCATCTTTAGATAGGGGCTGTAAGCACATTAACACTTCATGTTGTAACAACTCAGATGAGCGCATCTAATCCAACTCTTCCCACTCCTACACGGCAGAACAAAAATGCCCATGTATGAGATTCATCCTTCACATCAAATACCCACTGAGTAAAACAGCTGCAGGTACTTTCTCAGGTTAATCAAACAAATCAAATAACAGCATCTAGTAATAACAAAACAATTTTTCCCTCCAAACAACAGGCCTACACTGCAGGTGGTTTTGTCCCATAGCAAGCAAACAGGAAAAAAACACATCCTGAACAGCTGCTCATTAGGTGAGCACCATTCTGCCTGCACAGCAAATGAAGCAAATGTCATGTGGAAAAAAAAACTGTTTACGGTCATGTAATTAGACACAGTAACAAAGGCATATACAAAAGAGGAGGGAAGACAACTACAAATTACAGTTGCACAGGCAATTTATTTCTGGGAGTTTATAATTTTTGATGTTCCTGGACTTTAACCTTATCATTTCTTTTAACAAGGCTTTTTTCCAGCCAGTTTTTTTCCTATTATATAATAACAGATACTTTTGAACAATCACCTGCTGTAAAAAATACCCATTCCCACATAATTATTTATATTGAATGGAACACTTCACTTGAGGACACTGGGAGAATAATTTATCAGAACAGACCAAAACAACACAAAGTGAATAGGACCTTGCAGTAAATATTATAAAGTGTGAATTCATTGAAAGTTTACCTGATATTCATTGGGCCAGAAAGTGCTGACAGCCAGCTCTGCTCGAAGCCAGTCTTTGCCAGTGGAGCCAGTGACATTCCAGATGGGATTAGCCAGTGGTCCTTTGTTCACCCTAACGAGGATGTTCAAAGTGCCTGGGTTTCCTCCACTCTTGCTGTACAGAAGGTAGCTGAAATCGATGCAGTGAGTATCATTTTCTTTCATTGTTGGAAGCTGAAGTCGAGTCTTTTCTCCGGGGTCATGGTCTGAGGAAATCACTATCATATACGATCCTAAGGAAGGGGGGAGTGGGAAGGGTGGAAAAAAAAACAAAACACAGTAATAAGGAAAATGATAAATACAAAGAAACTGATTGTTCCCCGTGAAAAAGGATGACATGCATAGGTTTCTGTATCCCAGAAGCCTCAGAATTCAAGTGGCATGAAATCCAGCAAACCATAAAATGGCTAGAAACATGACTGAAGCAGTATCTACAGATGTCACATATCTCTTGAGGACCTATCTAGATGTCCCCACCTACAAACTTTTCTCTGTTTTAGGATCAGATAATTGGAAATAGGATCACAGATGGATGGGAAAAAAATAACAATAGAAGCAAAGGATCATCATTATTCTGAGGTCACAGAGGCAAAAATTCTCTCAACTTGATCTGCAGATTTCCTGGGAACAAAACAAAAAATAAGGTCCAAATTCCTCAATGAAGCTTTATCACACCCTTTTCTACCCAAAAAAAAAAAAAAAAAAAAAAAAAGTGGCAGACTTGAATTTGAGATATAGTAGCAATGGAAATACCTCACTTAGGACACCAAGACAAATTTGTTTGGAAAGGTTTTGTTGGCTGCTCCATTCGCCAATGGATTTCAGGGGATAACAGAAGTTTCTATAGCTGGAAGAGTGTCCATTTGTAAATGTGAATTACAAATATACACAGGACAAAACAGGCTGCGCCTGTCTTGCTGCAAAGGCAGGAAGTAGAAATCATATGTTTCAACAGGTTATACAGGCAATATTGATAAATCAGTCTGCCCTGCTGTCCTGCAGAATGGAAGGTAAAGACAGGTTGCCATCTAACCTAGCCCAGGGCTGATCTATTTCTTCAAGAATGACAGCTCCATACCAGATACCACCTAGAGAATGAACACCATGGAAAACAGCTTGCTAGACAGGGCATGCCAGGCCAAACTTTGCAACCAAGTGAGAAGATCCAGTTCAACATACGATCTGAATCATTGTGACAGGAAAGTTTCCTAACATAAATTTACCCATCTGCTCAATGATTTCAGAACCTTCCTGTTGACAGATTTTCCTTTTATTTTCAGTCCTAAAGGGCATCACAATAAAGAGCCTTTCCCCGGGAGTAAGGTTCAGGTTAAATCCATAAAAAATAGAGAAAAAATGTAACTTAAATTAACAAAAGTAATGGGTTTGTGAGTGTTTGCCCAAATGAGTAGTCTTGCAGAAGTCTTGGGAATATGTACATGAGTACTGATGAAAAATCTTCTCTGAAGTATATTCATATAAATAATTATCATTTTGTACGTCAAATTTTATCCTTTGATTTTTAGACAACAAGAAACTATTGTGGTCTAGTATGTCCTAAACAGTTGTATTAGGCATTCTGAAAATTGTTCACAAGCTGTTGCTCAGGAAAAGATGAAAATTTATGTACATGGATTAAAATCATCTGTGTGAGATGCTAATTTACTAGCCTGTAAAGCAATTCTGCACTAAGAAACTTCGAAAAAAAAAAACGAAACAAAAATAGGGAAAGAAATCATATGGAACGAAAGCTGCTCTTACTAAAGCACAGTGCATTGAAATCTATACTTTTAGTAGCCATCTTTAAAAAAGGGTTTAAAGAAAACTGTTGTAATGTAACATAAGCAACTGGTTCATATTTAGAATTACATGTAGAATCCATTATTTAATTTATTTTTTATTAGAGATTTTGGTAAAGTAGCAATTCCTGGTTATTTCTTCATCACTAATATCCATTTATAAAGACAAAAAGGAATCATATTATCATGTTTAGGTTTGCTGTTACTTTAAGTCTTTCAAGATTACGGTGTAGAATCTATTGAAGATTGCCTGAGAAAGTGTTTGTATATCATATCCACTGGTGTGCAGTTTTTATACCCTTTGACTCTAGAATAAACTTAGTAATATGTTTGTTTGTAATCTCTATTTTAGAGATAACGTATGTTCTTATAAGCACCTGATCATCAGACTACAGAATAAGATTTTCAGAAGTTTTGCTCCTAAATACTATGCATATGGCAGGGGGAGTTGTACATTAGCAATTTGGGGTTTTTTCCTTCTACATAAGCGTTAGAAAACTGAAAAGGATCAGTGAAAAATTACAGAATGCTTCCCATGATTCTCTGTGGCCATCTAAATTAACTCTTTTTCTTTGTTACTTGTATCTTGCAAATATTTTTAAGCAATACACAAAAAACAACTTAGTTTTTCCTACCCCCCCCAATAAAAGAAAAAATTACTTTCAAATAAATCCACTGGAAGAAAAACAAAATCAAATTCAAATTATAACAAACAAACTTGAAGCATTTAAAGATCTTGTTTCTATAGTAAGGGAATCTGCTATAGCCTTTGGAAGCTTCAACAAATATTTTTCTATATATCAACATATTTTATAGTACTCCACTTTCTCAACATCAATTTTCATCATTTAAAAATACTTAGCAGTAAATTTGCGCACATCTATCTACATGTTAGTCCTACAGCACTTCATGAAATGCTCCAGACGGAATTCATAGACCATTTATCACAAAGCCAAAGCATCTGTTCAGCATCTTGGAAACTACTTGCCTTCTTCTCCTTTTTTTAAACTTAAGCAGCTGTATTGCATGAATATATAGGACCCTGTTCCCTCCTTAGTCATCTACCTACTCCAAGAAAATCAGAAGCCAATGCCAGAGTAAACTAGAGTAAACTATGTAGTAAAATTATATCTTTGGAAAACATACAAAATACTTCCTTACACCTTTCCTAAGAAAGTCATTCTTGTAAAGAAATACACTAGGATTGAAAGGGTTAGGAGTTTTTCCCCATTTATATATGCTTGCAATATTTTCATATTAATTATTAATAATCATAGTATTGTAAAGTCTTCATAATATTTTAATATATTTTTAGACATGACAAAAATGCAAAATATAAACAAGGAAACTACTCACAATCTCATTAATTCCCAAGATTAACTAACTGAGATTTTCAGTGAAGGGTTAGAGAAAATGCTACAGCTAACTATTCACAGCGGCACTCCAGGCTGGAGCAGGGACACAGGTTGAGGAGGAAAGAGCATCAGACACCAAACGCAACAGACTGACTGCAGCCCCTAGTCCCCAGCCCCCTGTACTGGGGTGGAAATTTAGTTAATTTTTTCCGCAAGATGAGTCTGTTTGTTCTGTGACAGTAACTGGTGATTTACAAAATAAGTGATCTCCCTGTCTTTGTTTCAACCCATGAACCTACCCACCCTATTTTCCCCCTTGTGCTGCTGAGGAAAGGAGCAAAAAAGGGCAGGGTGAGAGGCCGGCCAAGGTCAACAGCCCAGGTTGCCAGAAAGGTAAAGAGCAGCAGTTAGTGTTAGCTAATCCTGACACTAAGTGTTTTATTAAATCCCAGTAGGGCCAGGTTCTGTGATTTTTTTTTCCCATTGTTACTAACAAGGTCAGGCACAAGCAGATGTAAATCACTGTATACACCTACTTCCTGTGAAAACAAGGAAGAAAAAACACAATAATTTGTGTTCTGTTTCCACTCAAATTTCACAACAAGAAAGTCAATTGCAAGCAAGTTAGTCCATTAAATCCCAAATAGTAAAAAAGAAAACATTAAATTATTTTTTTAAAAAAAAACCCAAAACCCAAACCAACATATCTGGGGCAATGAAGAAAAAAAAACTTAATATGAAAGAGCAAAAGTTCATTATTTCTTCTTACAAGACAGAAAGGCTGAATTTCATCTTTGGCTGGTGCTGCAAAGAAATGAAAGAAGAAAAGTATCCAAAGTCATTGTTTATGCCTGGACAAAGATCCATTGCTCTTAAATATTCCTTTCACTGCCTATTTTTCACCATGCTCCAGCATGATGTCTTTAGTTATTCTGGCAGTGCAGTTACAAAATACATCACAACTCATCAGTAACATTTTTCTTGAAAACTTTTCTTGTAGTTTGACAGTGATGTCGTTTCATCCTTCTTTCAGTTATTCCCAGAAGAATCTTCTCCATTCTTGCGACTTCACAATCTTAAAAATTCATAAATATGCGCTCTTTCCCCCAAGAAGCTTAAGCGTTAATTTTTCCTACTTGAATGTAGTTTAGGTTTCTCCAATTCAGACTCCATCCTCTCGTTTTAGCTTTTCTTTTCTGAAGTGCCTTCTATCTATTTTCTAGTTAATAGCTTCTAATGTTATTGCTGATGTAAAAGGTCAATCCAATTCTCTCCTACACAAAGCGGAAACATCAGACTGTGGAACAGCTCAATGGCACTGCCTCCCAAGCTTTGACCAAGTTCATGCAAACAGTTCGGCTTTAGGATCAGTCTTTCAGGAAGATTTGATTCATGAACTTGCGAAAAGGCATCTACACAGCTATGGAATAAGAGCTACTAGACTTTCCCTGAGCCATGTTATTAAACATAGCTGTATATACCTCATAGCTTTCACTGTCTTTTGTTTATTTTGATAAGCACTGAACTTGATGTCCTAGTTCAGGGGCAAGGACAGATAATTTCAGATAAATTAATTCTTTAATTAATTAATTGTGAAAAGTCTTAGTTTTTATCCCCTACTTAAAACCAAGATCTCTTATCATCTAGCAGTTAACTGAAGGTAAGAAATCATGCTAAGACTTATTTTTTTTAAAAATCCTTAAATAAAATAAAATTTGCCTGCTGTAAGGTACCAAAGTGACAGGGCAGTCTCCCGATCAAATTATTTTCTCTCACTTCCTCAGTTCCTGAAAAATGGGTTTCTATTTGAAAGTGTGAAACTTTCAATTTTCAGCCGACTGGTCTTCAGCTCCTGCAAATTCTCTTTCCTCCAAACAAGAACTAACCATCAAATTGTCTCCATTTTGGGGACATACTGTGGTAACTTCTCTGCCTGTGAATGTGTGCCTTCAGTTACTAGGACTTTCACCTTCTGGTGCGAAAAAAAATAGTTCAGAACGTTACAAATTTCATATGCAACTAGATTCAAGGGTACAGAAGTGGATTCAATTTTGTGGTTTGCTGGTGGGGGAGAAAAAACCCAACTATACATCCAATTTTAGTAGAGCATAATGTGAAGATGCTTGAACTGACTCACAGAAAAAGATCAGGTAAAAAGAAGTCTTTCCCATAAAATTAGAAGAAGGTCTAGTCTTTAGTTCTTCACCATTACATGAAACGGAGGGTACAGGCACTTATGTGTCTTATCCTAAGGCTTGGGACTATGTGACCTTTTTATCTTTTAATAATGACTGTGTAACATAGTTCGTGTTTATTTTTTGGGCAATATTTGAGAGAGGCTGCAGGCAACAAACAGACACTGAAATAAAGAAATAGGCTTGCAACTGGAAGCAGACTGCAAAGAGAAGTTCAGAGACATCTATATTAATTCACAGAAAATGTATATTTCACACACAATAGTATTTATGCCTACTTTGCTCTTCAGAGAATATCTTCCCTGTGACAATTTGAGAGAGCACTTGTATTCCTGTAATTTGAAAGAAGGAAAGAAATAAATATCAGTGACGAAAAGTCAAAAGCTCTTAATTTTCTTTCTTTCGGGAAGGATATTCTTTTCAAAGGAAAAAAACCAAAGCCTACAAATATATTAAATATACTCCAGGTAAGCCTCCATCTGCTTGGGTTTAATAAAACGTCAAACCATAAGAGCCTTTTCATCCTCCATTACCATAGAATAAACGTCCGTGACCCTAGGAAAAAAAATAGAAGAAACTCAAAGAAAGTATGAAGAAAAACTAGAGACATTGTTAGGGTTTTTAATTGTAGTGCCCTGCGTCATCAGTTAAGAATACTCCTTAAGGAGTGTGCCTGGGAAAAAATGTTGCTTTGTAACACTATAATCCCACTTAAGATACATTACTCAATGCGTACTCAAAATATTTAATAGAGTTATATCTTGATTTTACCTGCTTTCATTCAAAGAAATTCAAAAATAATGTCATTGGTGTAAACAACCCAAGATTTCTCCAAAATTTCTTTAGATGGGTACAATTCAGAGGAATCTTTCCACTTACTTCACTCGCTTACAATATCATTCCCTATACAAGACTCAGATTGTTGAAGGCTTATTTCAATCTTTACAGATTGTCAAAGTGAAGGGGGGGCTGGGGGGTGAATCAGGATCGTGAATTTCAACTCCACTGCCTAGCTCAGTTCCAAGGCACCACAACTCAAACGCAAGTCAAGATAAGACTCTGACTTTACTTCAGAGTATAAAAATAACAACAAAAATACACAATACAGGCAGGGGAAATTTTTCTAGACAATGCAAATCTTTTTGTGGTTTTCCGACTTCCAACGGAGAATGAGAATTATTAAAAGAACCAGCACAAAGCAGGTTATTAAGCTACATTATATAAATAAAAGCAGAGCACTCATTCAATTCAAAAAAACTCAGCCACATGGACTGCAACAGCTCATCAATTCATCAATTTCACACTGACATTGCAATTTCACAGGAGGAGAAAAGGTGTCCTGCCCTCCAGCCTGTACTTGTTGATGCCAAAAGCCCTGCTCTACAGCAAGGTCATGTAACTGGGATTCCCCCATTAACCACACCCACACGTCAAAGCAAAAGGGACACAGCCTGACAAGACAGGACAGCACAAGGCTGACCCAGGCAAGGCAAATAAAAACAGCACCAGATCAGCACCAGAATTAATATCATGGGCACACCAACACTTCACCAGTATTTACACCTGTGATATTACTGGCGTGATACTGATGATACTTAAACCCGTGAGAACAAGAAAATGTTGGCAATCAAAAGGGGAAAAGATAAAGGAAAAAACTCTAGTTTTTAAAGGCATGCTGTATTTGCAACGAAGTTCCTGACTTTTGCCTAAAAATTGATCTTCGGTCTAGAAGCAGTTACAGAAGTTTTGTTCTCCTTACTAACATTTTACAAATTAAAAAATATTAAAAATACACACTTTGGAAGCGTTGGAATTTGTAGTTTTCTCATACATAACACCAGCATTTTGTGGATTTGTTTGTACTGATGCAGAAAAAATCGACCACAATGACCACGATACCAGTTTCTGAAGCATGATAATTTTCTTCCTCTTTTTTTCATGTGATGGAACTTTAGCTAGTACAGAGACTTTAAGTACTCCAAAACCTGAGACAGAAAAATTTCAGCAACTGAAATTTGCAATGCAAGCTTGTAGTGTCTGTACAAGAGAGCATTTATCTTGTGTTGTGCTCCTTTGAACTGCCTCTTCCAACAAAGCATTCAGAAAATGACATTTGATACGGTGCATCAGGCAAGCTTATGAAAGGACAGCGTTACTGAACAGTAAACTGCATTTCAGTAACCAAAAGGCACAGGGAATAGTTTCATACTTATTAAGGGATTAAGCGAGGTACTCTCTCATGAATTTCTAACATCAGTATCCATGAATGGATGGCTAAGACGAAAGTAACAACAGCTCTGAGCTGTCTGAATTTCTGCTGCAAACCCATAAATATCCCACAGATGGTGACATAGTGACTGCAGGATGCTTCTCAGGTACCCAGAGGCTGATCTGACTGCCCGAAGAGCAGCGTATCTTGGCCAGCTTTCTGTCTGGAAGAAAATGTCTTTTCCAAGCAAAATTTCCAAGAAACTTCCAACTCTAGATTAGTAATAACTTGGGATGAAGCTATCCACTTGGGATATCAAGTAAGTGGGTACCACTTATGCCTGCACAACCTAAAGCCAGTCAGATGTTTTAATCTGCAGCTGCTCCCAAAACAGCAGCTAAAGTTGCCAAACCCCAAGGCACTCCTGTACCTCCCGGGAAAATTTCAGTCCCATGAAGACACCAACACCTACACACACTTGCAACAACTTTGCTGTATGAAAAACAAGTGCAGAAAAGAGTTTTAACCCATTTTGCCCCTCCATTCCTGTACGCTGCTCCGATACTACTTGACTGGATAAGGTGAGGAGTAATGCACAAACAGACATTTCCCTCAGTGTTACTTTGGTCCCCCCACTTCTGTGACAGACCTTCCAGGATGAAAGACCATTGGCCATTCTGTGTCCACTTACAGGTCTAGGGTGCCACCATATCACCACCACTACTGAACACTCAGCATTTAGATTTTTCAGATGCTGATAAAAGAGACATACTTTACTGAGAATGTTACAAGAGATGGAGATCAAATTATCTGTTTCTGTGGAGTATTATTTATTTGAAAAGAAATTAAAATGAAACATGAAAATATTAAAAGTATTCTAGGGCAGACAGTCTTATAGAAAATGTCAGTGCTGAGAACTTGCTTAAGTCTTTGGTGTGCTGCTGTGTGTTTGCTGCAGTGCACAAAAAAGATCACAGAGAATTCACACATGTCAGCCAAGGTGACCTGAAAGCTCACAAAACCTGAAATTCACAGGACTTTTACTCCTACCCCATGCCTTCCTCCATCTATGCTCATCAGATCCTTGCAAAGCAACACACAAACCCAGTAACAAATCCTCGATCTCCTGTACCCTCTTCTTGAGAGAGGCAAGGAGACAGAAAAGTTTGATTTCTTCCTAGGTGAGGGAAATGAACTGACCCCTGGAAAAGCCCAACAAGAACCGGGGCCACACCAAGATAAGAGAGGAAACTGAAGCCATAACAGAGATAGGCGAGTGGGATCTTCCCCATTAAAAAAAAAAATTAGTTAGAAGTAATTTCTTTCAGTTGTCTTGAAAGTTTTTTTGAGAAAGGCAGATCAAAATACATCTTTAGGACTATTTTTTTTTTCATTGCCAACTAAAAAATACACTGGAAACACTCCAGGCTTCTTTTCCCTCCTAAGTACTAAGTGGCATTTAGATTTTAACTGAATGGGAAAATATAATTTTTGAATGTGCATTCCACTCAAGAGTGTCTTTAATACACAAATCATTCTTCCAAAAGCAACAATATTAAAAGTGCATTGAGAAGGTACTTACTGCTATCATCTTAAAACACTGAAACTGAAAACAGAAACAAAACTGGTCATTCCCTGGATAAGCACATGACAGGACAAAATAAGAATTAACAATCTGATGAGAATACTACTCCCAAGCATCACCAACAGTTAAATAAAGGCTTATTACCATATGCGACAGCAGATTACAACTGTTATTACAGACTTTTCAGAAGAGGAAATTAAATGCCCTATTTTTTTTATAGTAGTCTTAGAATTTATTTAAAGCATGGGAGGTTCACAAAATATTTTCACTGGGTTTTTTAGGTTTTTTTGGTAACAGGAAGAATATTCATTCCTTTATTTTCAATCACTCTTTCTCAGCACCAAATAGTAATTTTTCCTGTTATGAAATCAATTTTTCTCAGAACATTGCTTTATGCAACAGTGACCTGAAGATTCTTTTTTATTTCCAGGTTTTGTTGCTTTTACAGGTGTAGGACCTACA
Organism: Origma solitaria; assembly: GCA_013397895.1. NCBI lineage: Eukaryota > Metazoa > Chordata > Aves > Passeriformes > Acanthizidae > Origma > Origma solitaria. The sequence goes on from VZRL01006640.1 coordinate 1,436,298, forward strand.
CTTAAGGGGTTGTATATTCTGTGATTAAATGCCCCACATGAATTAAGAACCAACTGCTGGGATGGATTACCACTGATAGGAGTTTTGAAAAACTATATAAACAATATTTAAAATAGTGGAAATAATATTCACCCTATGTATTCAGAAGACAGATTTAATAGCAACTTGTTTGCTGTTCTTCAAAACATCAACTGACCTCCCCTCTGAAGTACATACCTCACTTTGTAGTGACTCACACTCCAGTTGAGAGTAACCAGAAGTCAAGTCTCTGTCAATAAAACTGCAGTACTCTCTAGTGAACTCAAGTACTTGCTTAAGGAAAAAAAGCTGGAAACCTTGAAATTTATTAAGTTCCAAGGAAGTCTTCCATCTGTCTTCCAGACCATCAACACATGGTTATGCATATTTGTAAAATAAAATCTTGAGCAATTTAGCAAGCGTGGTACATTGACACTGAATGCCCCATAAAGAGCTGAATTTTACATAGGAAAGGAAGAGGCTAAAAAAAGGAACATATACAGACAGCTACTTGTGGAATTTATTTTGATTTTCCAGTTACTGATAGTTATGTTGATCTCGCAAGTGCAAACACTCCTATAATGCATATCTCTATGATAATTATAATAAATAATTTAACAACACCTAAAAAGAACAGTCAAAATCCATGAATCATACATATGCAAAAAATGCACTAAGGAATGCTACCCAAGACTATGGAGATTCACACACCACCATATTAATTACCACAGAAACAAGATTAAAAACCCTAAATACATGTTGCACACCAGAAAGAATTCATACAGACAATAAAAATAACAAAAATGGACAAAAAACCCACCCAAAACATGGCTGAAACATTTGCCTTGACACCTAAGAAGGCTTACAAAATACATTAAAACCCTAAGTACAGAAATTAGAATTCCTCGCTCTCGTAGACGCTGGAGTTTGCAGTTAAGACAGAGACATGGGTTTTATGGTGTGTGACAACTCTGGTCACGCTTCACCTCCTGCTAACAGCCCTCTGCTCCACAGACATCAGCTACTCCTCTCTCCCAAGCACTTTAACTGATTAGCATGAAGGCAGTACACCCAGAGCAATGGCTATAACCTGTACATGGTTGGATGCCTGCTGCATCTCCATCAGCCACGATGGAGGCTACGATGCCTCAGAGGTCATCGTATTTTCCATCCGAATTAGTTGTTCTAAAATAAATGGATAAATAAGCTCTCCTTATAAAACCCTTGCCTCTCAAATTACATTAGCAGCTCAACTGGTTTTACACTCTAGTACACACCATCTTTCTTCTACAGGGAAATACTTCTGAAATGGATGGAAACAACCCTATCTATTATAGAAACCACTCATGCTAGCATACTAGCATTTTTTAGAATGTTTTGAAAGAAATAATTGGGCTCAGTGTCCAGCAACAGGAAAGAGCAAGGAGAAAGATTGCATATAAACTAGGCCTGCTGTTTCAGAGAAAACTTGAAGTTCAACACCTGTTAATGGGGTTTGGTCATTTTTCTTTTTGTTTGGGGGATTTTTGTTTTCATTGCAGAAAACATCTCAGTTTTTGAAGATTCACATCTTTCCTCCTGACAGTACACTTTCCAATTAATAAAAGTTTGGAATAGCTTCTTGCTTTCCAATAGCTAGCTTATACATGCTAATGCTATTTAAATCCTCCTCTGTTTTGAAGCTCACAATGCCAACAAAATACTAAGCCTATTCATCGAAGTCCATAATACATAGCTGGTAACTTCATGCAGGTGGAATAATTTCTTGGCACCAACTATAATGTGATTAACTTAAACTTCTGAAAAATACAAAAGTGATAAATCTACCAAAATATGCATCATATGAAGGATGAGAACCTTGCCTCCATTTCAGACAATTTGTGAACTTTTAACACGAATATTCCTTAGTCAAGCACTGTACTTAATCATTATGACTATCAGGACATGAAACCCATGTTCCAAAGGTAATTTAATGCAAATATCTTCTGTGATTTTTCCCACGTTTGTTTTCTCCAGTAACACAGTATAGATATCAGAATATCAAGTCATCCAGGAAGCTATTTTCTTTTCTTTTTTTAAGCTGCAATTAGGCTTTTAAATAAAGGTTTTGCAGTTGTAATTCCCAAAGGAATGTATAACTTATTCTGAACTAAGAGTATAATTTCAGTCTCTGAAACTTTTCTTTCAGAATTAGAATTTGCTGAAGCCATAGAGGAAAACCAAAATTGTTAACAACTATGAATCATAATACTGCCTTCAAATGTTTTGAATGTCCAAGTAAGATATTCAGGGGTCAAGTAGCATCTCAGAAAATGAAGATTAATCCCATGATAGTGCCTTCTAGCACTTCATTTTTTCTAAAAAAACAACAACAACAACAAAAAAAAACAAACGAGAACAAAACAAAAAAAACCACCCCAAACCTCTCTGTGAAGGGAATACTAAACAAATTTAGAAAAAAAGAACAGCTGATAATCTTGACAGAGTAGTTACTAAAAAAGGGATTTTTTAAAAAAATCAAATATTTACTTCCTCTTATGTTTTACCCATCAACCCTCTTGAAACTGACCAAGGACTAACCAGATTCTTCCCTATACAGAATGGAAATGCACAACAGTTAGGGGGGAAAAAAGGAAATTTTACTATTTCCAACAGAGATAGATAAAAATAGGCAATAGAGTCTGCATACGTTCTTTTCTCACAAACAGAAGACACAACTGTTCTTGGCATTTATGCACATAGACACATTTCAGGACAAAAGACTGTGACAAAAGATAACAGAACACTTATGACTCTGGTAAGAGACAGTTATTAAGCACTCAATCCCAGAATTCAATTAACATTTTATCTAATCATCAACCTAAATCTCTCTTACTGCAATATAAGATTATTACTGTTTAACCTACCACCAGCCAACACAAAGTTTAGATTACCCCCTTCTTTGCACCAATCTTTAACTTTTTTTAAATTTCCATTTCCTTTTTCTCTCCTGTAGAAGAGACAATCCTAACTTTCTTCAAATTTTGCACATAGGAAATACTTCTATTTAGCCCTCGGTCATTTCTGCTGCTTTCCTCTGAGACCCAGAGCAGGCATTCTCCTTCCATACTCCAAACTGAATAAAAGTAGCTATCCCTCTAACTGCACACAGAAAAAAAAAAAAAAACCTTAAAAGATTATTTAATGTATATTTACACAGAACATCGTTTACAAACCAATTCTGTCTGCCTTTTCCACAACAGCATAATAAGCCTGCACAGTTTCACCAAATCATTTCTTCTTCATTAGTTTTCAGTTCTTCTTGATGAGTACTACCCCAGTGCATCATAATCATTGTTGAATCCCAGATTACCCTCAAATTGGCTTGCAGGTAGAGTAACCTGAATAGCTTCAGCCGAAGAACACTTGTTTTTCCATCATCCATGGCACTAACAAAAACAATAAGAAAGACTGGATCCTATCAGTGTTTTCCGAGCAGCTTTTCACCTGCCATAAAGCCTTTTCAGTTTCATCAAGATATTACTTGCCTAAGCTTAATGAAGTAAGCATGACAGGCTAAGATGCTGGGAGGAGCTACACAACCAGAGACAGAGGGAATGATGAGATCAGCCAGTAAACATATCATACTTTCTTTTCTGCAGCTTCATGAACTACAATGATGAAAATGTGTAATTATGTGAACACGTGTAACTGATTTCTGTTGTTAGTATCTAATATTTGCTTCATGAATTAACACTCAAAATGGAAAATGCTGCGTCACGGGTAACTTTGCTCTAATAGGGGCAAAACACAAAACACCTTGAGAAAAATTGAAACAAAGAAACCCACAGCTCTGGGAAATTTTTGTCCCTATTAGAGCAAAGTTACCCATGACGCAGCATTTTCCATTTTGAGTGTTAATTCATGAAGCAAATATTAGATACTAACAACAGAAATCAGTTACACGTGTTCACATAATTACATAGGAATCAACAGTTTGGGTCGGGGGGTTTTTTGGTTTGCTGTTTTTGGGAAAGGTGTGAGTAACCAAGTGCATGATTGCAGACAGCAGCAAGTTGGAAAAGAAATCCATCAGCTATCCATGCAAGAAGGCATTCTAGCTCTATACAACTGCTGTCTCACATTCCCTTCTCCAATGTTCCCATTATTACATAAAAGATACACATGTAAATACATGTGTAAATACATATAAGATAAACATGTAAATAAATGGATTCACAGACCCACAGGAACAAGTAGACTGTTGCTTCATCTGAAGAAAAAGCAAAACAAACAAAAAACATGTAAATACCTTCAAAAGCTGAAAATAAAGTCTATATGGCTAATAAAATCCATTAATTTCTTTTAATGCCAGGTACACATTATGATTTTAGTTGTAAAATTACTAAGAAACCTATCAGAATAAAAACAATACCTTGAAAGACGTAAGATATTTTGAAAGAAGCATTTCTTTAATATTAGCAAGCATTTTTGTAACATTCAACACAGCAAGGGTGAGGCAAGGCTTGAAGCAACCATATGGCTCAGTCATTTAGCAAAACAGGAATTAAGGCAGTGCAGGTGGCTATGGAAGTATTCAGTGATGTTTAATTTTAATGAACTAATTTGAACAATGTGTGATAAAATCAGTATATAAAATGATGCATATTGCCAGAATTATCAGGAGAAATGAGTCTCCCCTGCAAGGCTCAATTGTTCTACACAAAAGGCACCTTCAGACACTGTGGGTGTACAGGGATATGGGAGGGTGAAGCCAAAAGAAGCAAATGAAAGCATATATTGGATACACGTAATATTTACACCTATGCAATGCCAGACACCTGTGGCCTATCTAAAACAATTACTCCAAACTCTGCCCTTAATTTTGCGCTTCTCTTTTGCCAGAACTTAGTTCTGTATCATAGCAACAAATTGTCACCGTTTATTTTTGCAATTTATATTCAGAGTATATATTAATTTTTTGCAAATTAGCATTTGCTTGAGAATGCTAATGCTTTCATATTACATGATATCGAATGAATCAATAGTTTCCATGAAAAAAAAAGGAATGATAATATTATGTAAACCATGCTGCTGAAGTTCAAAATCACAGACAGGTATAACTTTCAGGAAGACAAACTACCAACAAGGCCATAATTTTTAATATCTGCCACAATTTCTCCTTTAATTCAAAGGTCAGCAGGCACATTTGCAACTGTGAGTGATCAGCACCTCACTGTCTTTATAAGGCACAATTACTTGGACAGCTATTTATCATTTCTAACAATTAGAAACATTACTCCTGTCTTCAAAGAAGGGATGATTATGAAGTTTCACCTCCATTCAAAGCCTTAAAAATTGGATTACTTACTCCAAACTGACAGGGGCAACACATTGGTATGAAAAGAGAATTCTATACTGATAAATCATAATACTATTGAAAGTGCTGTGCTGCCAGAGAGACTCAATTTAAGCAACATACTGGAAAATTTCCATTTGATGTGAGTCACAGCAAGGCTCTTACTCTTTCATTTCAAACTGAACACACACGAACCTGTGGCATGCAAAGTAATGAAAAGCACTGGAGTAATCCTGCACCACCTTCAGACATGTAATAGCTCCATGGGATTCAACAGAAACCATCTTCGCCTTTCGTTAATCATTTTGGGGGGGTGGATAACTAAGCTCAGGAAGGAACAAGACAATAACATACAAACCTAAACACAATTACATCATCAGACACCTCAATACTGCTCTGAATTATCTCTGAGAGTTAGCCAATAGACACATTTAATACTACACAATTCTGTGTTAGGTTTATTAATTTCCATTCGACATCACTCATCACTAGGAGCTAAGTAGGGAGAAACATTCTTCTTCACATAACAACAAAAAAACCCCAACCAAACAAAATAAAACCAAAGAGTAAATTCAATAGAATATAACATGTAAATATGGATTTCATCACCCTGAAACTCCACATTAAAAAACCGTATCAAATATGCTGGTGAAAAAAAAGTATCACAAAACCAGATGGAACAGCAGAGATGAAAATTAATATAACTGAAAGGAAAGCATTGCTAGACATACACAACAAAAGGGAAAAAAAAAACAAAAAAAACCCCAACCAAAAAAAAACCAAACAAACAAACAAAAAACCAAAACAAAACAAAACACACACAACCACTTGTTAAAAGACAACCACAGGTCTGCAGAGAGGTTAATGACAGAGTTCCACAGCACCAGCTCTAGAACACATCACAGTACAAAAAAGCAGTAATATTCTGCAAGACAGCTTGTGTTACAAGGTTGTGAGACACCTCAAAGGAATGGAGAACAAGAGCATTACAAACAAAGGAGCATTAAAGAAAAGGACAGTAAAGGGTGAAATACAGTTGTAAACCATGAAATGTCAGAAATTAAGACTTTAGATGCAAGATTCTGATAGCTGAAAAGACAGAGAAGCAGGAGGAGAGGGGTTCAAGAGAAAGATAGCAGTAGGCTAAATAAAGATAAGGTGCATGCAACTTGACCAAGTCCAGCAGCACAGTATGGGAGGTTGAAAAATGAAGTTACGTGATCCTAAAGTCCTCCTAAAATAGAGCTTTAACTAAATTATTTTGCACATTAAACCTGGGGAGAATCTTTTTCCCAAAACGACACCCATGTAATATTATATTTCAAGAGTTCCAGGATATGCCTTTCTTATACATAGGTCTTGCCCATGTTTAAAAAGCAAAATCTTCCACTTTTAGCTACCAATTCAATAACAAGATTGCTGTTAGTAAATATCTGGCAACATAATTCTTCAGTAGATAGCATCAATTCAGTGACTTCAATACACTTAAGGCCAGTATCTGCCTCACAAAAACCTCTCTACTACTTGAATTTCATAGACGACATGATGCGAAGAAGCAGTAAAAACAAAGTACTTAAGGGTTTTGTTTCACCTAAGTAGGCACACAAGTAACAGAGAAGCCTAAACTGGGAACTCTTCCAGTCCTTGTCTGTGGATAGCTAGATAATTAGGCCTCCAGACTACAAAAATCTTCATATATTTTGTGAGCAATAAAAATAGCCTTAAAAGACCCAAACAAAGCCTGCTCAGGGCTCTCCTCAACCTTTTATTACTGATTCCACTTCTAGCTCCATTTTAGGGAAAAAAACCAAATAATTTTCTACCTTTCAAATTAATTGATGCTGTTATATATATCTTAAAATGTCTCAGCTCTGATGAGACACTGGAACAGACTTCCCAGAGAAGCTGTGGATGCTCCATTCCTGGAATTGCTCAAGGCCAGGTTGGACAGGACTTTTAACAACCTGGTCTAGTGAAAGTGTCCCTGTCCATGGCAGGGGAGTTTGGAACTAGATGATCATTGAAGTCCTTTCCAACTCAAACCACTCCATCATTCTATGATTCCATAAAGAATATCAAAATGAATGATGGTACGGATATTTTTCAAAGGACTAGGAGAGGTATAAAGGGTTCAAAATTGTTGAAATAAAATCACAAGGACAATCTTAAGTGTCTCATTTATCTTATTAATATACGATAATCATACAAAATAAGCTAAGTCCAAAATGTAGAGGGATAGACAAGAGAAAATGATGTCCAGCAAGTAGAACAGACTAGAAGAGAATTTAGAGAACAAGAGTTAACTGGGTGGTTGAAGATCGACTGTCACTTCATTCAAAAATAATTCTGAGTATTAGGGGACTTAATAATAATTCAAAGGTTTCAGAAAGAATGTAAGTGCAGTGGAAAATAACACCACCAAACCACCCTTTTCTCACATATTTAATGCAGCCGTAATATGCAGTATTAAGTAAATGGTATAAAGAAAATGGCACGCTTCTGTATGATGACTAATTTCCTCAAAAACATGCAATTTTAAATTATTGATTTAAGACCCTAAAATAAATCAGATTTTGAAGAACTGCTTTCATTTACTGTCTTTGGGGGCAGGAGTATTAGGGGAATGACAGGGCTTTTTGTTCCAAATTCTTCAAATCAAATATGCCGTATACCTAACCCACATCCATAACAAATCCCCATATCAAGCTCTGGATGAAGGTGGGGGTGATGAAAACTCATTTTTCATTCCTCCAACATCAAGCAACCATAGTGAAGCACTACCAACCCTTTAAAATATATTATTTGCCTTAAAAAAAAAAAAAAAAAAAGAAATTCTCAGCAACTATGAGACCAGCACTAACAGCACAATACCTGAGAACTGCAGCTGGAGAAATGGACAGCACAGCAAACACAGCTCTGGACCCCTTAATTCGGTTTGTCACCAGACCTTTGACTCTTCATGCAACCTCTCCCACTTACCCCTAAATTAACTTGTTGTGAGATGAAGATAAAATCTCTTCCACCACTGACAAAGTGTCAGTTTCATCTTCCACCTTCTTGCTCTCAGCATGTGTGCTGTGGTGTCTCTTCTGCCAAGCAAGGTTTTGCCCCACTGCTGAAATGATTCAACCCACCACAGTCCCCTTTCTGGTTCATATGAATTCTGGGTGTCTCCCCGAAACATTTTGTCCATACACACTGCTTCCGAAATACAACCTGCTTGCTATGCAGTGCTTCCCTTAGGCAGGGAAATTCAACGTGGCTCTAAACTGGGCCCCTGCATTTTAACCTCAAATAAATCAAATTATTAAAATCTTCGGAAAAACGTGTTTCATAGAAAACTAAAAAAATATTAGCCCCTGCCCATCCCAGCCATCTAATGCATAAAAGACTACTTACATTAAACTAAGCCATTTTGCCAAACCTGGACTCCCTTCCGAATTTCAAGTCCTTCTGAAAAATAGTTAAGAATTTACTAATCTCAAGATTATTTAAGAAATTTCACCTCCCTAGGAAGTGGGAGCAGAGCAGCACCAACAGGGGCTGGCAACAATGCACCAAAAACAATTTCAGCATGTATTTCATGACACTCACCATTGGCCAAGTCTATAAAACCTTTGAATCTAATAGAACAGATTACCACTTTACTACTGGATAAAATCTTGCAAAAACAGCAAAAACTAAGAACCTGTGAAATTAACACTTGTAAAAAACCAATTCTTGTCTAGCATGAACACCCTCCAGACTACCTACAAATGACACAGAATGGTAATGTTTAAGATTTTCAAGTACTCACTGAATGCAAAAATCCATGCTTGATTTTTTTTTTAAATTTACTTTTTCATATGATTTAATACTCCCCATTGACCAATCAATGTGTTTTAATAACTTAAGAAATGGGAAAAATCCTTCGAATGCATATGCACATATCTAAAAGCTGCTTGAATGTAGATATTACTGCAGAGACCTACTAGAGAATCATTTCCAGTGAGTTACGTGCAGTTCTATGCTTAATAGCTTCCCACACTTCAACCAGACATCCTCTCCAGTCCATGCAACGCAGCTTAAAAATATTTATTTACAAAAGTGAATTACATGAGACACTGAGTGGATATGATATTTTGGTACAGATAAACTTGTTCCTTAACCTAAAGAAAGTAGTCTAAATTTTGGGAGAAGTACAGTAATGGGATAAACATGCACAGAAACAAAGAGATAAAAATGCTCTTTAGGGAGACACTACTTTTTGCTTCTTTATTTTCTCAGTGCATAAGAATAAGTAGTATATACACAAAAGACTTTACCATTTTTGGAAGCTTATAAAGGCAGATGCCTAGGATACATAAAGAGCCAACTGCCATGCACAGCTTCCTAGAAATTGGCTACCAGACTCCTCTCCCTTGCTGCCACTCTACTGCTAATAATGGTGAGACTGAAGACGCATCCCCCTCTGGCATTCCCAATTTCAGGAGCTGTCTGTTGCTGTCTAAATTTTCAACAAGAGGAAGAAGATATGGGCAAAATCCAACATCCAGAGTTTTTCTCGCATAAACTCTTTCTGAGACTATCAAATCAAATCTTCTGTGTAGTAGAAAGGAATGCAAAAACACAGTCATCCAGTTGTCTGTTCACAGCTTGTCAACACTTCTGTTTGAGGATTTTTTAATAGAATATTTTTATCTGAACCAAAATTCACACCTTAAATGAATGAAAACCAAAGCTGAATGTTGCTTTCATGCTTTCCAGTGAGGAAAGAGGAAGGAAAGAAAAAAAAAAGAATGCTTTTAAATAAACTTTAAAAATTAATTATAATTTGTTTCAATTATACCCTGTTACCATAAAAGTATATTTTTATTCACTTCTAGACAGAAACAGTACTCTTTACTATATAAATAAGCTAATCACTCAATCATACTTTTCCAATTACTCAACAAGGTTTCTTCCAGCTTCAAGACACCACAGAACTATGAAATTATTACTCAAAAACAAAAGAAAGACATTGTTTCATCAAATGAATGCAGACTCAGAGTTCCTCCTGAGCTGCCTCCACTTCAGGAATCGCTAATCCAAGATGCTGAAGGTGTTACATAAATTAAAGAATCACTAAATTAAAGAATCAACACATCTTTCAGAAAGTGTAACCAAACAACAGTGCTGCAATAAATCATGTTTTCTCAAAAGAGCAGAATGGGTCAATTCTCCTTGTTTACATGTAAGAGCCAATCTTTTAAGCAACATCCACAATTACAAGCTGGTTCCTACCACACCTCTTCCAGCTACCATTAAGTCTTGCAGCATGAAACTGAGACTATTCAGGTCCTGTTACTACCCACCACAGAAACAATCAGAGTTTTACAATAATCTTCATCCCTATTGTTTGGAAAAGGGTCACACTTTCAGGAAGGTACTTAGAAGGCCATCTTGACAAGACACTTTAAAGCTATTTTTAATAGCCTTGGATCTATTTGTGGACCACTTCAAATGAGGTCCACCTCCTTCAAAATTTGAATACTAATCTTTCATGCCAATTCCCCCACTTCCCAAAGGCAGTGTACAACCAGCCAAGCTGACTTCTCTCCAAGTCATGCCAGGACAGTGCTAGAGAAAGCAGTAGGCAGAAGCTTCTGAAATAATCTCTAAAATTCTTTCATGGAATATTAAAATAACATAATAATCGTGACCCTGGCCATCTGGGATGCTTAAAGAACAGCACAACAAAAGGTCTAATCTTCTGCCATGTTCATTCTTCCAGCAAGCAGGACAGAAACATCATAAACCACAGTGTACAATCCAACTCTTGTGCTACCATTCACATCCAGCACTTGTTTTAATCCAGATATAATTTCATCTGTCAAAAAATTTATTACACTCAAACATATGTATCATCCTTAATTATGTTGTGCTGTTTGTTTTTATTGTCTCACCCTACTAAAGGTATTTGAAGAAAAACTATTCCGTATTAATATATACAGTTTGGTTTATAGTTATATGTAATGTCCAAAAGCACATAATGCTTTGCTTTCTCACTTCTCTTGTTCAAACTCCTCTACACTACATCCTGTTTTTCAAAATTGATCACCTTCAAGTAAAGGGAAAAACAGAGCCAGCATTCTTTATCCCTTTTTCATTCTTTATTCTGTTTATTTTTTTAGATTTTCTATATCCTTTTAGATGATACTCAACCCAGCCCTGACCATGTGAAGGCATGAAAGCACCATTGGTAAAGATTTCATCAACTCAAGCCCACCACCTGACCACACTCTCTTTAACCATATAATACATCTCCTGTACGCTTACAATAGCACTTCAAATTAGTGAAAACAGATAGAACAGACTTGTACCAGCAAGGCAATGTAGATCTGCAGAAGCAATGCTACTAAAACTGAGTTGGACTGGAAGATCTTGTCACCTGCACAAGCATTGACCACCCACATGTGGACGTGCCTAGAACTACCTAAAATTGCCTAGGACAAGGAAACACTAGTAATTGTTGGGGTTTTCCCTTTCCAGCGTAGCAAAGTCCTAATAAAAAGTCTTTCTGCTGCGTCCACATGCAGCACAAGACAGCAATTTTCTTGCAGCCTACAAATGCTTTCCATTTTCCCATTCAATAACTTTCACAGTAACTCAGTATTTGACTATTTGCCAGGCACTTTTTGCAGTAACCAAAGCCTATCTCCAAAGTTTGAATAACTAAATTGAAGCACAATTGGTGTATTGGGCTTCACACACCTTAATATTTTGATGTTATCCAGCCACTAAATAACATTTTTCTGCAGCTCTCTAGAATATGCTACAAGTTAAATCATCCTAAATAACTTTATTTTACATGGAAACCTCTTAGTCCCACAATTTACCTCCTTTCACAAAACATTTATGACATGAAACAGTAATGGTCACTGGATGTACTGTGGAAATTACACTAATAACTTTTCCCACTGTGATTACTATTTTTCCTCCTTCCTACTCCAGCCCTGCGCAAAGGATAGCACCAGGCTTTACACTTTCAAGTCTCAGCAATGGTCAGACTAATACTTTCACAATTTCATAGTTTCAGTTTCTTTTGAATTCCTGGAACATTATTCACTGCTGCCAGTGATTCCTTGCAGTGGACAGTACCCAAGGGCTTCCTGTAAACACAGCTATAGGAGTTCTCAAAGTTCCTGTACTGTGTACATGCATTTAAAGTAACACATTCAGCTTCCCTGTAATCAGATGACCTGGAATTTTCTTTTTAATCCTTCAATATCTGTTGTCCTCAACAGACCCCTCCAAGCTCTTAGCTTCTAATGTCTCACAAAAAGGTTGGGGTTTTAATTAAATTCTAAGCTTTTTGCAAGTTCCCACTAAAATTCTGTCATGGACAGATGTGTTTGCAGAATTGTTCCAGGCTTTGTACCCTTTCCTGTTCTCCTCATTGATACATAGTTCACACTTCCAATACATTCGATAAAAAAATAAGATCTTGACCATTTCTGGTAACTTCATTCTTTAATTATGACAAAGCTTGAATTCACAACTCAGGCTGCCAGCTTTCTTTCCAGTTAATTCCCTACTTTCCAAATGGCCAGAAAACGTGATTTCACCATTTTATGCACATATACCTACAATATATCAAACACCACACTTATCAACAGCAATTGTCTTCATTTTATTGCGAATATGCCCTTATTAGAAAGGCACAAGAAGAAAGAGGTTTCACTACATTATATTAAATAATACTTACCTTAACTCAGGAGTGTTAAACAATTGCTTATCCTTGTAGGAATGAATACAAATCCAACCATTCAGTGACATTAATGATGACCTTCACAAATCACAGAGGAACACAATCCAGTCTTCTTCAACACTACATGAACTTTATGCAACACCTGAGCAATTTAAGGTCCACTGGTTTTCCAAGCTACCTAAACAACTCAGTCTTTGCACACATGTGAAAAACTGAAGGGTTAAAAAGCTAAAGACACACCACCATGGAATTATCTGATCTGGAAGAAGAATTAACTGTACCCACACTGCTTGTTTCTTAGTCAAGAAAAGTCTGTCAGCCAGTGAGCAAGGCAGTGCTCACAAAAGCACTTAATTAAGCTGGGATGACAATTTGAGATTTTGAGATGGTCAGAATAGTACATTCTTTAAATATCCAGTGCCTTGCCACAGCTCCACCTGGAAGAAATTCAGAGCATTGTACCTAAGCATGTCTTTGGAGAAGTCTACTTTCCTTGAGTTGTCTTCAGATTTCACACTTTTTTCAAATAACTGAAGTACCATCTTACTCCAGCCCACTTGATTAGAAAAATGGCAAGCTCTAGATTACAACTCTCTCCTCTTATTTGTCTCATCTCTCTTGCACAGATGATGCAGGAAGTTCACTACAGTACATCAGGAAAGGGTAAAAAAAAAAAAAAAGAAGGTAGAATTCTGCGCTCTTCAAATTTAAAAAAAAGCTAGAATGAGACCAAACTTAAGGCAGACTACACATCACATTATGACCACTCCAAGGTAGCTTGTAGTTAGCAAATGTGTCTATGTCACTATAACTTGACTTTGACTTCATCAAACTTATGTTTACACCAAATCATAAAACAGTGCTGTGGCACAGTAAGTCCTCAGAGACATGAAAATTCTGCCAAGAAAAAAGACCATACTTAAAATTCTTCTTCACTCTTGGAAGAGCTTATACCCTTAGCTTTATTATATCTTATTTGTCATAACATCTATTACATAGGCTTTCTGAAAAACACTTGGCTTCAAGGGGTGGCAAGAATAAATTAAATTTATTCTCCTTTACAGGACAATTAGGTCAAATAATTAAATTATGCCTTCTGGTTATTAATTGATTATTTCTATACATTTTCAATGGCTTTCCTACAAATTGTCATAGAGAAAGTAGACAGCATTATTATCTTGATTACAAAAAGTTTGAATAGTCCATGATTTAAGTCTAAGGTAACAAGTAACACTAGGATTTTTATCTTTATCTCTGTTTTTCAGGTTTTAGAGGGGGGAAAATTGTTTCAGTAACAGAATCAGATACAGTTTTCTTGTATTTTATTTTTTTAGGTTTATTCCATTTAGTTTTGGGGGTTTATTCAATGTAGTTGTAAAAAAAAAATGAAAATATATGGGCTTTCCATTATCATTGACAGTCTTTCAAGGACTGAATAGTTTAGGCAATATTTCAAGATTTTATAAAATATTGAAGAAAAACACGTAACAAAAATGCAATCTATGTAGGATTGGCAGCATTGTTAATAAGTAATTATGGGTCTAAAATGTTAGTTGCCATAACAACTTGGAACAGTTCTATATCCATTATAAATCTTTTGCTCTCTCTTCATATGTATGCTTATTTTTAACCCTGACTTCCTCCTGATGCACTTTTTGCTAAGCAACCTCATTAGCTCAACTCCTACTGTGTCAGATTGGCAGATTAAATTGCAGGCGTTCCCACCGCCAAACAAACATATTATCTTCACACAAGCTGCCAGATGTGCCACATATCTCATAAATGTGGGTTTGCACCTCCTTTAATTATGCACTCTTCTCTTGGATAGCAAAAAATCTCCAGAATCTGTATCCCTTAATAGAGTGCTTAAAGATTTGAAATTACAATATCGTGCCAGTTAAGGGCACAATGCACTGCAATTTATGCATGCACTTAATGGCAACTCATAAACCTCAAACTTGAAAAACATGAAAATAAAATTATAACTACCTTCTGCAATTTTACAAACTTGTATGTCTCTGAGTACATTAAATCTTTAGAAATTATTTATTTTAGAGCTATATTTTGATTTTTAAAAAACCAACATAGAGAAAGTTTGAAGAAAATTTGAACAAATCTACACTTGCCTCCTCTCTCTCTCTCATAAATCTCCAATATTGACATGCATGCCACTTATTTGTAGAATTTTCATTATAATGAAAAGCCATAACAGTAATAAAACTGTCTGTGTTGCCCCAGGAAACTGTATATAAATTAACACTGCCAACATGAGAAATCCATCAAAAAAATCAAGCTAAAATGTTTATTACTATTTTAAAAAATTAAGTGGCATAAGATGAAGATGTTATGGTGAAGTTAAACTTACTCTGAGCAACCATGCCAGTATCAGATGGAAAATGCAACACAGGAATCATAACAACTGTGCAACACTTTAAAAGGGAATGTTTTTTTCAATGAACTTCTAGTTTGTTCCTAATGAATTGTAGGCAAAATCAAATCTGCTTTCATATATACAGAACACAACAATAAAAGACATGGACAATACTTTCAGAGCCAGAAAGCTCCTTTGTATTGCTGTTCAGAGGCATTAAATCTTAATAAAAGTATTTCACAATTACAGAAAATAAGAAAAAAAAATTCAAATATTTCACAGAAAAAGGAAAGGTTGAGGTTGGAAGGGACCTCTGAAGGTCATCTGGTCAAACTTTCTACTCAAGCAGGGTCACCCAGAGGCACTTTCCCAGGACCATGTGCCCAGCAGTTTTCTGAATATCTCCAAGAATGGAGACTCCACAACTTCCCTGAGCAACCTGTGCCAGTGCTCAGTCACCCTCAGAGTGAAGCAGCATTTCCAGATGTTCAGAGGGAATCTCCTTTGTATAGGTTTGTGCCCACTGGCTCCTGCCCTGTCACTGGGCACTGCTGAAAAGAGCCTGGCTCAGTCTTCTTCACACCCTCTCTAAAGGTATTTAAATACATTGATAAGATTCCCCAATTTCCTAGCTCTGGTATGCAAGACTGTACATTTGGTCAGATTTAGAAGCGCCATTGTGCTGGTGCCAGGTAGGAAGCCTATCGGAAGAAAGAAAGCTCACAAGTGAAAATGAAGCATCCTGTTAGAACTGTATATTTAAGCAGGTCTTCAAGAGAAAACATTTGGGGCAAAGCAGCTCTTAAAAGATCAGCTTTCAATAAAAACATCTAATTATTTTCATTTCTGATGTAGCCTTTTGTTTCCTTCAGAAGTAGAAGACTGGCTGTCATTTTATGAAGCTCAAAGCATCAGTAACTTGGCCTTCATCACATCAATTTTACCATAGCAAAATGTGAGTCAAAGCCATTAACTATCTCTTCTCACTCATTATGACAGAACATCAAATTCCAAATCAAATACACTTTACTTAAATGTTGCCATTTACTACAGCAATGTTAACTCTCTAAACAGTCTGGCTTGTAAAGCAATGAGAACAATTCCCTAAATGTTATATGTTAAGTCAGTCTTCTGTAAATAAAAAGCAAACAAATCATTCTGCAAACCCTAGTTCATATTACATACTCCTTGTTTACATTGTGTTCCAACATACCCACCTACTCTAGAAGGGTTTAGTCTTCAGGACTTCTTTTCAGAAGAATTAATTTCATGAATAACTCCTTGATTATATTTCAAAGGTCAATTAAGAATTCTGCGAACGGCTCGCATCTCATCAAATTGAGAGAAGATTAAAACTCGAGTCATTAATTTTTTTTGATAAGCAGTGCAAGTATGTATGAAAAATGCTAGTTCTTTTGCCTCAGGCCTCCTTAGTGCATCACTTAGTCTCATTTAGCACATAGGAAGGTACTTGGGGGAGGGAAAGAAATGAAAGGAATAGCAGAATCCTTAAGATCTTGTGCATATGTATTAATGTAAGCAAACAAACTGATTGTGAAACACTAAAGTCCTGTTGCTGCAGCTTTAGATGTCCTTTTATTGTATGACCTTGTGCCTATCTAGGCAAGGGTAGCTAAAAGCATTCCAAGAGAATGGGAGAAGGACAGAGATAAGTCAGAGCAAAAAGGGGAAGGGATGGCTACGAAATGACAAAGTACAAAATCAATGTTTTTCATCATTTTAGGCACTGGAATAAAATGGTAACTATCTCCAGTTCTAATTAACATGTAAGGTCAAAGACAAATATCATTATGTGTAATTTTTCTTTCTACTACAAATTTCAATCAAGTACAAAGGCATTAGGGAGGCATGAAAATCACTGTAGGTATTTTTAAATACTAAAATTAACATTCTTACTTTACACAAAAAAATATTCACTATCCTATCAAGTGTAAGGGAAGAATTAATACGCATATTTCAAGTTCAGATCTTTGATCAAAGTTTGTTTTTCCAAGATCTATAGTGGTTTAGATCTTACCGAGAACGAATATGCTGATGATATTACAGTACAAAGACTTTCCTGTGGTAAATGATGAATTAAAAGCAACATTAGGTTTACGTTTAGCAAGAAACACTCAAAAATATTTTTTACATGATCTGAGAGCAGACTGGTGTAGCAGTCCACATTAAAAAACAATGTTGTATTTTAGATTAGATCATGCTTTTGTTTTGTTTCTTAAACTTTACTTCAAAATATAAACATTTAGATAAAATCATAAAATATTTATGAAACCTACCAAATAATTTAAACATGCAGTCCATTAGCTTACGATCTTATACTTTTGTCAATAAACTTCCTTGACTACAATTTTCAGTTTTATATTAATACTGGATTTTCTTTTTCTATATAACTGTACAACTGTAGAATTTTAAAGAGAAGCAAATCACCAGACAACAAGTCTGTAGTCCCACATTTACAGTTTATACTTGGAGGAAGGGATGGAAGGACACAACGGTTCTTACTATCAGCTGACACTTAAGGGTTGTTTTCCTTTAAGTCAGTTTTCTCAATTGTAATGCTCAACTATCCACAAAAGATTTCAGTACATTTCTAACAAGTCACACTGAGTCTCCAAGTGAAAGAAGACAAACAGGTGATGGGGACGTGACACTCTCCACACCCCCAAAGCAGCTGTTTTACTACTTAGGGATGGCTGTTTTCATACATCTGCATCTGGACTAACACAGTGAATTATACTCTCTAATGATCTCTTCTGCAAACACGCTGCAGTATCCTCAGCAGTTATCTACAGGATTGTGGGTAGGGAAATTATAAAAACCTTTATGCAAATCTTTAAAGAGGAATTTGCTAGGATATTCTAAGAGTATCGTAAGTTTTAGTTCCACAAGATTCTAGCATGCGTAATTTAATTTATTCCAAGACACAAATTATTTTCTTCATTATTATTACAACGTATTTTTTTTCTCCTTTAATTAACTTTCTAAGTAAAAGCTAAATGCAGGACACCTGAATAAAATAAAAACAATATAACCTACTCCACACCTGAACACCGAGATTTATAGTAAATAAACATCATTCATCTTTGATTCAGTACCTATACATTATGGCAACCAGCAGTTGTGTTACATCTCTCTCTAGTTCAGTAAAACATTATTGAGTAAAGGTGAAAAACACTTTTTGATTCCCCCTTTGACACTCTTAACAATGAAATTTGATTCCCTGTACAGATCAAATTTTTATTAAGAAAAGAATCAAGTAAAATTTCAAATTTACTTTTTCAAATATTGCGGTAGAAATGTTAGATCCCATGTAAGTGATATCACAGCTTCCTTGGGGAAAAATCATAAATGCTATCATAATTAGGATTTGAGTTAAAGATGAAAGAGATGGAGCAGATGGAATGCAAGAGATAAACATTTACATGCAAATATCTTTGTTAACAGGAAATGTTTTAGGAGAAGCTATCAAAGCACATGGAAGATAAATGTTCATCTATTTAAGTCAGATATATTTGAAAGTTTCTCCTAGCAGCAAAGTCAGTTTAAGTCTGCAAGCAATCCAGAAACAGGCAGCACACAACTCAAAAAAGAGCAGCAACGATTTTTTTCCCAGTTGCCTTTCCAGAAGTCAATAGGAAATACTCAGCACAGACCTGGATGAATATTGTTTCCCTCCCCTTGTTAAGGGAACTTACTGCTCAAGTTAAGCAGGATACATTGACTGCAGTACTTGGACGTGTTCTCCCCCCACAACGCCACTGTTTTCAGATTTACCCATGGAAAAGTTAAAACACTCATTAATCCCTAATTTTCACCTGCTATCTTGAAACCAATTAACTGACATATCTGTTTCTGAGGTATCTGTTCGAATCCCAGACTTAACAAGGGCCTGTTCAGTAAATACACACCTGCCACAGCTGCCATGATGACAAAGAAAACACTCTTTTGCTCCTCTATCTTTAAAGGCTGAAATTGTAAAATACTGTTACCTCTAAAACAAGCCCTAAATAGTACACAAAGCTCCACAACCAAGAAGTTGGAGGTATGGCTTGGGCAGCTTTGTATGTGATGTTTATTTATGAAAATCTTATCAAAGCCTTCTTCAAATATATCAATGTTATATAAAAAATATGTAATGATATACAAAAACGCAGGTCCCTCAAGGAAGCATTCGTATGACTCTCCAGCAGTGCTGTGACCTCTCAGAGCTGGGGATCACACCTGCAATGGATCAGTGCATCCACCTACATTGGATCAAGGAGAAAGGTTAAAGAATAAAGTTTCAAGATGCATGTGGTTTCAAGAATGACCACAGCCATGGCATTAGATCTCAGTTCCACTCTTCAGACCTGCTTGCTGGTGTGCAGAGCAGGTGGGGTCACCCCCTGAGATCTCAGACCTGAACGAGGCTTGGAGCAAAAGGAATCTCTCTCAAGGATGTAGGGGAAGAACACGGAGATGGGGGTTGCTTTTAGAAGACAGGATTGACAGGTGGGCAGCCTGGAGGAGCTCTATGCTGATGAGGGGTGATCCTGATCTAGGGAGATGGTGTTGAAGTCTTGGCCACACCACAATTTCCCCATTTACAAATCTGAAAATTTTCGCAATCCATAATCCAAACTTTAAAATGCTGCCGCACTCTGAAAATATAAAAATTAGTAAGCAAATAAATCTTTTCACTGAGCAAATCCTGGCTGAATAGACCACATTCTCCCAAAGAGACAGGCCTAGCTGCCTTCAGGGGTTTGCATTCCAGCTCATTACTCATTTTACACCTTCCTAACAAACATCCATGCAATCACTTCTCCACTTCAGACTGAATAAATAGTTCTTTTTTCAGTGGCACATGTGGAAACTAATAAATACATAAACAAGCTACAAAACCAAGATCTGAAGGAAGCCAATTACAGTCACTGAAAACAAAAAAGTGACAAAACAAGCAACAGAAAAATCTAAAGTAACCCAAATTGTTTTAATGTAAACTCCCCTCACCAAGAAAAGAAATGTTTAAAATAGAGCAGAGATCTTTTTATCACTTCTGCTTGCAACCGCTAGACACAATGTCTTTGATGGCTGGGTTAAATAGCTATCACCAATTAAACCTTTTCCTCCTGCAGCCACTCTCTCGCCATTCTCACAAGAATTAAACCTTTTCCTCCTGCAGCCATTCTCTCGCCATTCTCACAAGAGCTGAAATTTCTTTCAGATTGACTCAAGAGACTGTCACTCTTCAGTCTCACCAAGTAGCCCTTTCCAAACCCTTAACCTTGTTGACTGCTCCATTCGTTCCGATTTCTTGGCATCTGGTTTTGAGATAGACAACTCACAGGGGCAAGTGCTCACTACAGATGCAATTACATCTGCCCACCAACAATTTATACTCCAACTGTTCTTACATCCCTATGTGGCTGTAAAATCTCCTGTCACTCCTGAGATCTTTTGAGTCATTTATTTTCAAGCTGCAGTCCCACAGAGTCAGTCATAAATGGCTGACTGAGTACAGGTACCCAAACAACGAATATTCCGTGAATAAAACACCACCTTCATAAAACAAAAACAAAATCTACTTATGCTACCACCTTTAAGCCTCATTCATCTCTTGATATTACTCTGGTGTCAATATCATATCAACTGCTTCCCAAGCAGATTATTTTAAAAAGAACCAAAAGTTCTAGATAGCTTCCTGTCTTCAAAGAAATCCTCATACAATGACAACATCACATCAACAAGCTCACCATCACATTGAAAAGAGAAAAGAACAAAAACTTGTAATAATCTACAGTCTTAAAAAAAAAATCTCAGTCATCTTGAATTACCTGAAAAAATCTGGAATCAAGGGTTTCTTTCAAAAGGTCCTGCATGGATATTGCCCTGACCTACAGATTTAACAGGTATTTCTTTTTCAGAAGTTGCCATTTGATACCCCAATTACCAGTGGGAGAAGAAAGAACATTATTACCCGAAGCCAATACATTATTACCAGAATAAGGATTACTGCATAATGTCCACTCCTGAGCAAAATTCTCAACTCCCTCAGATCTGTACTACTACTGCCTAATACCAATTTGTGGCAGGCAAAAACCCACATCATCTTCCATCTTGTTCAACTCACTAGTCTATTTTTCCTGTTTAGTTTTTATCACCTTAATTTTCTAGTCTTTGATTTATATTAATTGTTAATCAACACCCTCACATACCTGCTATTGTGAAGTTTATGGAGTGGTTCAGGTCAGAAGCCACCTCTGGAGCCATTCTAGTCCAACACACTACTCAAGTCAGGCTAAACTATACAGCAGGCCAATCTGCTCTGATTTTACAACTCAAAAAAAGAAAACCTAACCAAAATTTTCCATGTTCCAACTTGTGTCCACTGTCCCGCATCCCACCATCATGAGAAAAGTGTATGGCTCTCCTGAATCTTCCAGTCAGGCAATTTCTAGACCACAAATAAGTCTCCTTTGAGCCTTCTCCGGGTGGAACATACCTGGCTGTCTTCTCAGTGTCTCTTTGAATGTCCTATGATCCAGTCTCTTACCAGCTTGGTAGCCTTTTGCTGGACTCATTCCAGCATGCCCAAGCCTTTCTCATCGTGGGGAGCCCCGAAACAGGCACATCACTCCAGATGTGTCTCAGCAGTGCTGAGCAGCAGGGACGGATGGACGGCGTGTGCTGCAGCAGCCTCGAGAGGCTGTGAGCCACTCTTGTTGCAAGGCTGGTTCATGCTCCACCAGGACTCCCAGGTTCTGCGAAGCCATTGTTCAGCTGGCTGGCCCCAGCCTGTGCTGCTGCATGAGGCTGCTGGTGCTCCCCAGGGCCAAGACTTTCCACCTCCCCTTGTTAATCTGCATGGAGTTCCTGTCAGACTATTTCTGCAACCTGTCCGTGACCCTTCAAGCACAGCCCTGCCCTGCAGCACACTAAAGACATTAAACTGACCACCAGCAGGACTCTGCACCCCTGATCACAGCTTTGAATCTGGGAGTTCAGCCAATTTTCCACTCATCATCTATTTGCAGAGTTCATATCTCACGAGTTCAGAGATAAGTAAACTACAAAACCTGTGTTACAGGCCTACCAAAACCAAGATACAGGACACACGCCACCTTGTTCACCTCACACTACAGAAAGCAGTACGATTCATCAGGTATGATTTGTCCCTTTCATACCCATATTTGCTGCTCCCACCAACCCCTTTCTTGCCTTTCATGTGTTTGGAAGCTGTTTCTATAATGACCTGTAGTTCCCTGTGTCCTTCTTCTAATCCATCTTGAGAATGGATGTGACACTGCCTGTTTCCAGTCCTGCAAAACATATCCCAAGTACCAAGAATTTTTGAAGATAAGAGAAAGCAGCCTCACAATATCAGCCAACCCTTGGATGTATTCCAACTGGTCCCACAGACTAGTGCTTGTCCAAGTGGTTAAGTGATCCCTCTGTGAACATCTCCTCAGGTCCAGTCTCACTCTCACAGGCCCTGAAAGGTTTGGGGCTAAGTCCTTACCTCTGAAAACTGAAGCAAAGAAGGCATCAAGTGCATTCTCTTTCCTTTGTCCTTGGGTCCCTAATCTCACTAAACAATAGGCCAACATTCTCCTTAGCCTCCCTCTTGCTGCCAGTGCACTTCTGGAGGAAACCTTTCCTGTTGTACTCCAGCTCCTTTTCTAGCCTGAATTCCAGATGAGCTTTGGCTTTCCAGACTCAATCCCTATTATGAGCACGCAGTGTCTCCCTATCCTTCCAAGTAGCCTCTCCCTGCTTAAGTCTCTGTGAAGTCTTTCAGTGCACAGGCTCTGTTCATCCATGACGCCATTCTGCCATGCCTGCTTAACTCTCTGCACAAGGCAACAATCCATCCAAGAGCCTGTCCTTGATCAACCAGCTCTCTTGACCCCCTTTGCCGTTCAGGGTACCTCCCAATGGGATCCTGCCAAGCAAGTCCCTGAAGAGGCCAAAATCTGCTCTTCAAAAGTTCAAGTCTAATTCTGCTGTTGGCCTTGGTGACTCTTCTCAGGATCTCAGACTTAAGGCTCATGATCATTCCAGCTGATGCTGCCCTTACTCATACTCAAGCAGCTCTTCCTTGTTTGTGAAGGGAGTATTTCTCTGAGCCTGTGATTGCGAGGCTTTCACCAACTGCATAAAGAGGGCTTCATCTATTTCCTGCTCTTGACAGACTGCAGCAGACACCCACAGCAATGTCACCTGTGCTGATTTATTCTCTCATCCTTACCCATAAGCTATGCACACTGTTTTGTAGCTTTGCTTCTTTCACACTCCTTAATCAAAATTTTCATATAAATTCCACATGAATATTACATTAATATAATTTTATATAAATATAAATTATATATGTAAAATAAATTGTGTACCTTGTGAGTAACATGAATTTTATACAATGTAAGAAAATTTACATAGCCATTTTAAGGAGGGTTTTTCCATACTAGGTCAGCTGGTCGGATTGCAAAATTCATTTAGTCTAGAGGAAATCATCAGACTTTTTTAATCTAAGAAGATCATTGTACACTTTTACCCATGTTTTCTTTAAGCCACGGTACAAATACCTCTTTATAAAATAGGCTGCATTTGCTTGATGGAGCAGTGGTCTTCATGCAGTCACCTGTGCCCAGACGACCAGCATTTTTCACTTGGCGAAAAATTTTTCACTCTTCTTTATACACTTAATGAATTCCAGTGGAGAATATTTTCCATCAATGTGCTATCAACATACTCAAAAGTATGTACCTGTCTGAATCCTCCAAAGAAGCTGCTTAGATGGTTCTCCACATTTTGAGAGGGCATCTACACACAAATGCAAATATCCATTGTCTTACTCTTAAGATGAAAGGACTCATCTCTTGGTTTAAGACAAGATCCAGTACAAAGGCATTAGCAGGACCATGCAATGAAAAACTTGGGGTTGACAGGGTGAAAACTAAGATTATATTTATCACAAAATTCAAAGCACAAACTGCTGTTTAGAGCTTATAGGTGCCATGACCTAACAACTCCCTGTGTCTGCCTCTCCTCTGGTTTTGATGCCCCTCCTCCTTTCAGCTCCCTCATTCCCTTGTGCTGCTGGCTCTGATGCTTGTCAGACCTTTCCATGAGTTAAGTCCATTCACTAAGCCAGATGAATCCAGAAAAACAACAACATTTTCTCAGGGATAATGAGCTATATCAGCTCTCAGTAAGCTCTGATGGGTAAAGCTAGCTAAGGAAGCTAGCTGAAACATGAAGGCAAGGGAGGAGAGGGAGTAAAGATGAGCAGAATAATCCCTTTACTCAACAGTCAGGTATTAGGCTGGCTCACTGTGACCTGTGAAGCTGCAGCCTAATTGGAAACTTATACTGGCTTAATATCTACCTGCAACTGCAGTCTAATTAGAAAGCAGAGCTCTTGCTGCCAGTCTGGAGGAAAGCGATAAGAGAACACCTACAAAGCCTGGAGCCAAAGCAACCTGCTCCCAAGCACTGTAACCAACAGCCACAGGAAGCCATCTCTACTGCTAGTACAAGGGATACTCGCTAATGTCACTGCAAATGTCACCCAGCTGCATGTTTTCTTTATTTCTTTCAAGGAAGTCCACAAGTTGGGGGATTTCAAAGCCAGTCATAAGCCTGGCACACACATCAGAGAAGCTGATGGAAGGTAAAGGCTATGTTAGCAGACATCAGCTATACCAAAGAGGAAAAATTAATGACAACTGCTTCTTCTGTTTGTACACCACATGCTTATTGATCATGGGAATTAGTTAAGAGAAAGCAAATGCATGAGAGAGATGCTTAGTTCATACTGTTTATTGACTTTATCTAAAAGAGTACAGTATGTCTGGTTCATGTTAATACAAGGCTAGGTTCTGATGCTGAAAATAGTTTGATCCCAAACAGAGAAAATAGCTGTTAAATACTGAGAATTTTTCTTTGAAAAGAAAAAAGAACACAAGGAACTTTGGGGGTTTTGCTAACTGAGCAACAGGTGGAGAGCTGGGTCATCTCTCCTGCCTCAGGAGCACAAGGTTAACTGGAGTACCTCTGGATAGTCAAGTACTGTATATTGTAAGTGTATGTCTAAGTTCCACAATTTATTTTTTTCTTTTTCCCTGAAGCTGTGATTATACTGCAAAATAGACTGGGAGCTTTAAAAGCCATTTCCTCTGAAACAACTAGGAATCAAAAGCCTCTTTTCTTCAGGAAATAAAAAGCAAAATCACTCAAAAAAATAGGAAAGGAAAAAAAAACCAAACCCAGCCTTGAGTTTTTATTAGTTCAGAGTATTACTTAATTATATCTCTACAGACAAACAAAGGTCCTGACAGAAAGCAGGTGTTTTTTCAAGTATGCTGAGGGTATAGGGGTTCAGGGCCTAGAGGGGTAGGGGAAAATACGCTGGTTTTTCTCTGCGAGATAGACAGAATGTAAAATGCCAAATAAATTAAAAACGTATGCTCTAATTCATGTTTTCCTGCTTGTTAATTTTAACTACAGTTTGAATCTGATAAAAGTCCACTCACCTTTGGACAGAAGCAACACATTTTGGAATGAAACAATGTAATATTTTTCTAGTGGTTCATGTCCTCAATGGATTCAATTTCTTAATAATATTCTAAAATCTACTCTAAAACATATTTAAACAAGGTTACTCTTTCAAATTCAGGAGGAGATGGGACAAAAAACAAAAAAAGATAGCTTTGAATGTCGCTGTGTATGCGGAAGCAACATTATACATGCTAATGATTAAGCAAGATTCAGAAATAAACACAAACATCACATACAAGACAAAGCAAAGCAACACAACTGAATGTGTTCCTGTGCCTGACACTAACCTGCCCCTTCCCTAATAAGCACCATCTAAAGCCACTGCGTCTTCACAGCCTACATGCTCAAAAGTGAGATTTGTGTAACCATGACAGGACAGATTTGCCATTTCAAAGTATTCTACGTAGCAAGGTGGGAGAGGGAACAAAATAATCCCAGCAAAGAGAGTAGGGGTGTGGGGGAGAGTGACAGGGAAGAAAGAAAAAAGGAAAAAGAGCTGAAACAAGCCTTACTAACTAGCTTGATAAAAACAAATTGAACAAATATTTATAGTAAGTAATGGTAGAAATGCCCAAATTAAATATTTTGCAGTTTTCTGATTATAATTGTTTCATTAGTTCACCACAATCTAAGAAAAGTTTGAGCCTTCTCAGCTGATTCAAAATCTGTTCTATAAAATAATAATTTTATTAATACTGCATCTGTAGTCACTATTAACAAACATCAATGACTGCTGCATCAGCACAGACCTGCAGCAAAAACACAAAGGAACATTAATTACATGCTGAGCAGCAAAAGGTTTGGAGCTCAGAAGTCAATATTTAAGCAGACAGGAAAATTTCAGCCACTGTACATGGAAAACATGAAGTAACTTTGGCTTGCTTTTTTTTTTTACTATTATGAATTTTTGCTTAATGAATTTTATCTCATCTTACTTAAAGGTTTTTGTTTGTTTTTATAGGCACTGCTTCTTCTGCTGTTGGGGTTGTCATTGCTCAGGTTATAGACTTGTAGGTAACTCAGATATTAGTTTACAGTTGCATATCACAGTAGTTTTCCTTCACTCTCCTCCCCAAACAGTTCCTCGGCACTGTTTTTATTTACACTCTTCAAAACAGTAAAGTTATTTTACTTTTTTCCCCTGCTTCTAATCTGGCTTCTTCTCCGTCTCCAACATGCATGACAAGATATAGTTTTATCATTGTTTAAATCTGGCATGCATTAGGCTGCTAGAAATTGTTTAAATCTGGCATGCATCAGACTGCGCACAGGTGAGTGGGAGCAGAAAGCAGAGCAATGAGGTTTCCCATCAGGGCAACCTATGGAAATGTTAAAGCTAAAGAATAAGAGCAGACATGGACAGGGACAGGCAAGGATCCCACCCACACTTAGAGCAAGCAGGAGCAGCCATGTAACTATAAAATAAATTCACATACACTAGTTGTCTGCTTTTTATCTTTTCTGTGAGAGGGTCCAGCCAAAGAGTGTCAAACAGAAGGTTCAAGGTTAAAGGATGTGCTGACCTCATGCCTTGCTCTCTGAGCAGAACACAAGCTGTGCCCCATGCTCTGAGCCAAATGAAGCCACATAAGAAGCAGCAGTACTTTAATTTGGGTCTGATACTCCACTGTGCTCCAAAATAGCCCAGAAAATTTGAAGGCAAGGCAAGCTACTGTTATCTTCCAGAGAAAAATACATACTCACACACACACAGGCAGGTTGAGAGTGAAAATGATGGTAGGACAATGGCACAACAGGCAAACACAGCACTCAAAAGCAGGGCTGGCTTGCTCCTCTCCATGCAGGTAGGCTGTGAGAAACCAAACAAGCCCTGCTGCTTGCTGTGCTTTGGACTTCTAGCCTTGCACACTCTGAATGCCTCTAAATGCCTCAAATAATCTTTAACACCTTCCTGGCTACCAAGATGCTATTCAAGCCTTGTTTTCCCTTCAGTTCTGAAAGGCCAGCACAGCACCATTTTGCTTTTTGTTCACCCTTCACAATGCTACCAAAACAGCAGTTCCAGGTAATGCCTCTTACTGACATTCACAATTCCCGAAGAGCAGCTGACTTCATACAAGCAATGAAACACTTTCACTTACAGCCCAGGCTTCTGACCAGGAGTGGCAAGAGTTGACCAGAACTGGTAATTTCTCCCTGCTCACAGTGCTGACCAATACCATTTGAACTCCTTAAGATACACATATCAGAAATCAGAAAGCTGCTCCACTCAAGAGAAGTCTATCTCACAAGCAAGAATCCTGTTAAAAATGCTCTGATGGTACCAGGATGGCAAAGGTAGATTTGTCCAAGATTCACCTACTGCTTTGAAACTCTATCTATAACAAACAGATTTCTCCCCTTGTTTTAATTTAGTCGTCCAGATTCAGAATAACATACTAGTAACTTCAAATATTGAACTAGGAAAAAAAAAAAGAACAAGGGAAAAGAAGGAGCAGTTTCTCAGAAGGCTGCATTTTATACAGCTTCTACAGGATTGAAGGGGAAAGCAACCAAATCAGTCTAGATAAGCAGGTATTGCAGCTCACCTTGAAGGTGAAGTAATTTTGTGTAGATACAGCAAGAAATCTGTGTCATTACTATTACTAAAAATCTGTGTCATTACTATCACTTTTACTAAACTCATGCCTAAATTTCTTGAGGAAAATATGGCTTCTCTAAATGTACAAAAGCACTGATACACTGCAATATTTATAAAGCCTCCCCTGTGCCCCTCTGCTGTTCACTTTATACCAAGTCAAGTGTATTGGAGAACAACATGGAATCCTTGGAATTAGTCAATAGATTGATAGCGCACTGAACTGAATGAGCCAAATACGACCAGGATGTTTACACATGTTCTTTAGGCAGACATTAATTGCACTGGACCAACAAGGTAGGCTTCTTTCTGTTAAAGATGTTATTAACAAAAAACACAGACAAAAAAGCAAGCACAAGGCTTACTGAAGAAGAAAGGCAGGAAAATGTATTTTTCTGATCAAGGAAGTACTTCAAAGAAATTCAGCTCTGCAGTGCATTGACAAGTTAAACAGGAAATAAATATCAATCAACTTTTGGAGTGAAGGAGAAGATGAAGACTTAAGCATCCAAGAAAAAAAATTCAGCCACCTTAAATAAAACACATCCATCCTATCATATAAAGAAAAGCAAAAGGGAGAAAGACAACCAGAATGTCTTAGCAGCCCCAAACACAGACCCAAGCTTTTGTAATTTATTTCATAATGTAATGACCCAGATAAGCTTTCAATTATCAAATTTTAAAACCGCTTCATTCCTGAACTGTGTTTGCGAAACTATGGACTAGTCAACAAATTCCTTCGCACAGTTTCTCTGATCTTTACACCAACAACGCAAGTCGCAGAGCAGCAAAATCTTGAAAATTCAGT
The DNA here is from genome assembly GCA_013397895.1 of Origma solitaria. Taxonomy (NCBI): domain Eukaryota; kingdom Metazoa; phylum Chordata; class Aves; order Passeriformes; family Acanthizidae; genus Origma; species Origma solitaria. The sequence continues at coordinate 1,465,718 of VZRL01006640.1, forward strand.
TCTCAACTGCTCAGTGGACTAGTAAACTTTGTTTGCCTGTCTAGTAAAATAAAGAGACCCAGAGAGAGACCCTGTTTGAACTTCACCCTTCTGTAGCACAAAACAGCAAGCTGCCACATCACACATGGAGAAGCATCACCGTGAAAGAGCTCAGTAACCCAGGACATGGTGAGGGTTCTCCTGCTGAGCCCTCAGCCTTTTCCATGCCTCAAGAAATACACCTTTCTTCACTAGACACTGTTTCCTGGTTAGCTTTTTTCTGACTATACCCTTACACATCCACATAATTTAAATTTATTCATAGGTTGGTGGATTCATTTTTATAGGAGGAAAATTCAGATTTAAGTGAAGCAAAAGGCCAAAAGTCTCATCTATATATGACATTTACATTACAGCTTTCCTTTCTGAGCTACATCCATATGAAATCTATATTAAAACACAAATTTCATGACCTTTTGGCTCCCCTCTCTCATTTATACATTTCATAAACACTTACATTGGTCCTGTGCTGAAATTCATTTTGGGTCATGCGGGTGACACAAAAGTTATTTCTTTTCTGTCCAAGGCAGAACTGAAATAGAGCAGAACTGACCTTTCAGATCACAACAAATACTCAACACTATTTGTACAGGAACATTTAAGTTGCATGCAAATCTAAGGATGCAATTTTCATATATCTTTCAGGCACCCTAGAGGTTTACACAAGCCCTGTACCCACTCATGCCACCAATTAACATGGTCCTCATCAGCTGCACGAGCAAAGCAAATCTTTTTACAGATGGACAATGAATTTACTGGGTTAACAAACTGACCCATGCTGCATACTTTCTTTTTTTCATTTTCAACCCACAGGAGTTCACAACAACATGCACATCAAAACAACTGGGAGAAGGCAGAAACATGCAAATGCCTGTGGGAATGACAGGATGTGGTAATGAGCAGTCAGACATTCTACCGAAAAATGAAATTACGATGAAAGTACAGCCTAAGATTATTTGTCAACACATTTCTTCCCATCTCCAATACCTTTCACCATATATGTTTTTCTCCATTCTGAAAAAACTGTGTAGTCTGCCCCCAAAATATCAGCGTAAACCAGAATAGGTTAATGTTTTAATTTTCAGGATTATTTTGTTTCTTTTCCTATTTTTTCCAGAGTAGTGAATTTAGTTTTATTCACTAATGGGGCAGCATAAAAGGTTATATATAATTTCTTTAAAGTGAAGAAATTATTTCTGCAATACTCTTCATTGTAACAAAAAAGGTTTGCATTTGCAAAACTCTATAATGTTAAGAAACACCTTTAAAGATTTAATCTGCTTTTCTTTAGTCATGTTAGATGACAAGTGCAACTAAGGACCTCCTCCACTGCTGTTAATTTAGTTTCCTCAGATTTCTATAAAACCAATTTTAAAAAATTAGCACACATCCAATCCAGGCACATTATCCATCTGAGAGATCAGAAATAAGATGTCATTCTCAGCACGTCAGTATTGTCCACTATAATTTTGACATTCTTCAAAATGCATTTGTAACCAGGGGGGTAATAGCCCTTACATTAAAAAAGCCCTTCATTAAGTGGCTCCCATCACACAGCCCATTACAGGCTCTCATGCCCTGACCTTGCATAGCCTCAGAGTAATGTGGCTTTTAACAGCCAAAGCAAACAGGGTAAATAAACTATCTTCTCTATCTAGGGGGAAAACCATCAGTAAATGTATTATTAATACAGATAAAATCCCCCTTTGCACATCTCCAGTGGTATAAGAAAGCACTGTTATTTACTCTGTCTTCTGCAAAATTAAGTTATCCACACACAACGAATAATCCCCTAAAGTAACTGGAACATGTCCATATACAAAATTGGATTTCATCTTAATAGCATTCTCCAATTTTTCTCTTGTATAGTATAATATATAAAAATAACACACATGAAAACATAATACATGCTCTAAAAGGTTTGCTTCAACATCTAGAAGAAGTCTTTCTTTAGAGGGACAAAGACCACCAGGTAAATACTTGGACTTGGTTTTTTGTCACCATGTTTACAAAAATACAACACTTGGTTACCAGCCCTGCCTCCCAGAAAATGCAAGTGCAAATGCAGTTGCAGAACCATTTTCATATATGGAACATTGGAGTAGTCTTGGACTATTCGGCCTGGAATGATGGTCCAGAGAAAAGAGTGTATTTTATTTAAGAGGTATTTTAAAATGAACTGAATGGGTGGGAGGCTATGATTAGTACTCAGCTTTGCACACTTCCTGTACATAAGAGCAACATGTTTAAAAGAGAAGTCACGTGCAAGTCCAAAAGAAGCAAGAAGAGCTGCATTTCCCCATGTTCCGTAACAGCACCTGGCACTCTGTTTTAGCCCATAGCAGATACTAGAAGCCTTCAAGGAGCCCACACACAGTAAGACAAAACTGACTGCGCAAAACCATAGACTTCTTGAGAATATTACTAATAAAGACTGTATCTACTTGAGAACTTTCCTAAATGCCAAACAGCTGGAAAGTAGGACAGCAGTAAGGGCACGGATCAGCACTTATTTGTCCTACCCTCTGCGTTCTTGCCTAGGCAACTGCTAATGGCTACACTCGAAATCAGCAGATCTTTAGTTTGATCTAGCACAGTCACTTTCATTTGCTCTCAGAAAGCTAGTGTTCGAAATCAGGTGTTTTCCCAGGTCTTAATAAGTAATCCAAAGATTTTATCCTGTAAGCTGCAGTTCGGCCAATTTACAAGTTGGTGCTTAAAGCTGTATTCAAGCACCTGCTCTAAGTGTTAAGTTTATTTTTAAATTAATCATTATGTACTGCATTTATTTTTCCCATAACAGAAGATAAGCGGCTTTTGCCTCGGCTCACAGCTTGAGAAATACAATGTAGGTCAGTCTAAAAAAAAAATCTGAAGTTGCATTAATTGCTTAGAAGTAATTACATTTGCTTTACCAATAGCATTTACTACTGCTACACTTGTAAAATGTTTTCCATTAAGAGAAGTTTTCATATTTTCATAGCACTCTGAAGCACGCGCCATTAGGTCTGAAATTTCCCATGATTCATCATCACTCTCCAAAGCACAACATTGATTTAAACCATCACACTCCTGAATGAAAAGTAAAACATTAGCAATTGTCAATTTAGTACTTGCCATAACATTAGCAATTGTCAGGTTTTTTCCCTTTATTTTTTTTGTGTGTCCTATTGTCTCTTGCACTCTTTATTTTGGGGAGTTTTGTTGTTTAGGGTAATCTTTTTATAAGTCTTTCTGAAGGTACTGAAGACTGAAAATTGTCATTTTAAAACTGAGTATAATCCTCTATAACTGCAACGATTCTGTGTGAATCTGGTAAAGTTGCATACTGAAAGCTGCATACTCAATGTAGGGGTATTATCTTTTTACAGAGGTAAAACAGTGCTCCTCCCAAGACAAATCTATACCTGAAGCCCCCATTTTACTGTATTCCAAAGAGATGTAAAAGACAAAAGCCCCAAATGCTACAAAGGGTGCCCACGTAGAGGAGGCGTTGATCAAGGAGCTTTGTGCCTAGCTGAAGGATTATAGGGCCTGAGAAGAAGAGATGGAAACAGTCCCTACCCTAGGACTTCAGTTTCTTTGCTGCTTAGTTTTTCTGGGTACTCCTTCCCCTCTCTGTTCTCATTCACTGGCTGAACAGGAGAAAGTGGTCCCTAAGAGATTCCTAGCTTCCACAGGTGATAAGACACAATGTTTTTCAAAGTGAAAACTGTAGTAGTTTAATTTTATCTATACTTTCATTATCACATCCTATTCTACTTGGATAACTGCTTCATGAGTAGTAGAATGCTTTAGAACCTACATTTTCAGTAGTAATCAGGAAGGGTCACCAATGTTAAAACATGCCACAGCAGATGACTGCACACAGTTATTTCCCTTCTGCTTCTGTGCCACTTCCTGTGATCCACCAGAAGAATTCAGCTCTCATTCTAGAGCCATGCTGCCTTTTTAGACTTAATTTAAAACCATGCTATTTCAAACACAAATTAACTTAAATATTTACATATGACATGCATCTTCAGAATTTGAAGACTGTGAACTTCTTAAGGGGAAGCTCATCAGATCAGAATGGATTTGAGGCTTAGTTTTAGTCCACATGTCAGTCACCAAATATCAAGCTTGGTACAAGAAGTCTAGCATTCTAACCAAGGGAAGAAAAAAACAATAACCAGAGCTTCTTCTGTATCTGTTTTGGACTATTTCTGAAGCATTCCTTTGTTCTGTTAGATTTTATTAGGCAGTCAGAATTTTGCATACAGATGCAAAGGAAGAACTTCCTCTGAAAGAGTCCATGTGCCACACTCAGAGAAAAAAGAGTCCCTAGCAGAACTGAACATAAATCACATGCCAGAGAGCACTGTGTCACTGGACTCTGAAAACTGCCCAAAGATAACAGGTATGTCAGTAGGGATAAGCAAGAAGCTATCTTGTCATTTAGATTCATTCAAAATGAAATTCCTCAAATTGTTCTTCTTCCTATACAAGGTGTGCCAAAGGTCTGAGAATACCAAATTTTTCTGTAAATGGTGTTTCCATCACAATTAAGATACCGCCAACCTTTATAAAAAAACATGTGGATTCTAAAAAATGTAAACTGAACAGTAACTAATTTCGGCCTTTCCAGGGGAGATACTGTTTTGAACTTTTTTTAAATATAAGACCATCATGACCATTGAGACTTCAGGCATTAAATTTATTCCTCCTTATGCAAAACTGAACCACCAAGAAGTCCATTAAATAAAGTGTGGATTTGGCTTAATTAACCTATTTTGCAAGTTATTGGGCATGGTAACACCTGTTCGTATCGGTGACACGAAAGCAGGGGGAACCCAGCTAGTTAGCAGTGAAGAAGTAAAATTACATATATCAACCACAATTAATAATGCGCAACAGTATACAAAAAGCAGAGGAAGGAATGGTGCAGAGGTGAGGTTACTTCTGTGTGGCAACATTTCCCACTCCTTCTCCACACATATCTCACTTCACAAAACCTTTTAGATACAAATAAAATAGCCATGACCTTTTTTCCTCCTCTGCATGATTAATTACTTAATGTATTATTAATTGGAAAATGTAGCTGAATTTCAAATGCTTTCATTCTCTCAGCATATCATGCTGTCTGGGAAGCGCCGATTAAGCTGTTCATCAAAGGTGAGCAGGCAAGGTCATGTAGGCTGTGCCTCTTCAGTTATTCATTACCTGTCCTAAATAGTAATTAACAACAGCAATATTTCCATAAATCAAAGCTTTTCTGATTACCTTCAGATGATAGGAGGTTGGGGGGAGGGGAGAGAAGGAATCAGTGTATGGGGTTTTTGCCTGTATCCCTTTTTTCACCATTTCTTCTAGTGCCTACCTGAATAATTGAATCGATACATTAGCTGTCATATAAAACACAGAATTTGACTTAAAGTCAACAGAAATTCCACACAGAATAAAGAGGAGATTATGGCTTCCTTTCTCCCTTCCCTATGGCCCACCCCAGCTTTTAAGGGGGATTTGATCTAAGAAGGCTTCTCAATTACCAAGATTTTTATAATGATTACTTTTGTTTCTTTTTATTACCTCCATTATCAAGGTTAAAGTGGAGATCTCAGAGCACGGCCTTGAGGCCATACTCAGTAAGGCTCCGAGTTTTTTTTATAAACTTATCCTTCAGTATCTGTGAGGTTTCTCACCTTGAGGCATCTCAGGTGGCAAATAGTGAGGCTCTTGAGCACTGACATGCACCCAGTCGAAATCATCGTACAGGTCTTGGTGGTAGTCACAGGGCCCAGGGCCATCATCAAATGTGCATCCTCCTAGAGAAGAAACTTGATATTAGTTCATTTAAAAGCAGAGATCTTCCAAGAGTCAAGCAGAGGTGTTTCTCTGGGGCCCACCACAACTACAGTGCCCACAGAGCCTTGTACAGCAGCTCACAGGCTTGTCTGTGCAAAGCAAAAACCTGCAAGCAGCTCACCCATCAGGGTTCCCCTCTTTTTGGTAAAACCATCACTACTCCACACAGCCAATTTTCCCTGAGAGCACCTTTGTGAGAGCAAATCATAGCCTGAAGTCACCAATCCATGTGAAACCTATCTGAGAGTCTGTGTGACAAAAAGCAACCACTACCTAAAACACAGGGGAAACTGAAAATAATGGAGCAAGCTCAAAGATCAGAGATGAAAATCAAAAACTCTGATGCATTGAAAGCATATGCAGTCCAAACAGTGACAACAAGAATAAATACTGTGCCCAAAACTGAAAAATTAATTAAAATTACTTAGAAATTAAATAATTACTGTAGAATGAGTTGTGTAATCTTGATTTACTAAATCAGTCTAGCACAACATCGCAAGGCATTTTTTCAGGGTCACACAAATGACAGATATGAAAACCTTACAATAAAAGTTGTGAGGAGAAGTGACAGAGAGAAAGAAGAATGGGAGGAATGTAAATGATGGGAGGAAAAAAAGAAAACAGAACTCCCATGTAGCACAGTAATGTCTGCCCTGTCTCATTCAGTGAGTTTTTTATTCCATTCTTAACTCAAGGCCATTAAGTAGGCTGGGAAAAGAGAGAAGAAAGCATGACAATCACAGAAACAGATCAAGGTTTGAGAAGGAAGAAACAAAGGAATCAAAAAAGCCTGGTCAAAGAAAAAGCAGAGCATAAAGGCAAGAAAATACAGATGTCAAGCATACAATTCTGCAGCAGCTGTTATCTCTATGCATGGCACACAGCCCTAGAGTTTGCTCCTCCTGCTCAAAAACAAAAGGCAATACCAGGAGAGAGAGTGAAAGAGAAAACAGTGCATTCATCATTATTTAGATGATATTTTTTACTCCAGAAAAGAAGTTATATAAAAACTCAAGAACTAGACAACAGACTATTTTTGAAAGTCAGGGGAGATATCTCTTGCATCCTCTTCTCCATGTTCTCAGTAATTTGGGCACATCAATCCAAACAACAACTCTCATCACAACAAAAGTTCCTTTTGTTAAGACACTTCTAGAATAACAGGGATATTTGTATTGATTTTGTTTTCTGACTTTTTAAAAACAAAATATGGGACAAGTACTGTGAGAACAAACAAAAACTGCTTATTACAATAAAATCCAGGGCTGCCCTAGGATGAGTCACCACCACAGCACAAACCGCCAACACCCTCCCATGCCTGCCAGGCTCTCACCAGCTCACACTGCACTCCAGAGGCAAAGGGGCTGCAGGTGGGAAAGGGAAGATTTAGGTCCATCAAGAACTGCAGACTGTGCTCATTCCTGCCCTCTGTACAAGACATACACAGTGTGGAACTCAGCCCAGAGAAAAAGGAAAGGAGGAATGGGCATGCATGTCACCAAATTGAGAATGAAAATGTTTCTAATCTAGCCAAAACAGAATATTCAAGTATCACATAACAGGCAGAGAGCTTGCACAAACAGCGTTCATATTTAGAGAAGAGGAAGTTCCTTTTACTAAATTCCACAAGCATATCTACACTGTATCCCACACCAAGAGATCATGTTTCATCTTCAGTTAGGGATAACTCAAATAGTTCCCACAAATCTGCAAAAGTATTTGTCATTTTGAATGAATGACAACCAAATTTTAGATAATCCTACATCACGAAAACCCATTGCCAGATACATACCCAGGCACTCCCAGAATTACCTGTTAACCAATGTTTCACCTGGCAAGGACAACACCAGGGCAGAAAGAAAATTCTACACTGAAGCAACCTTTTGTGCTAAATCCTTTTACCATAAACCTTTAAAACCTCATATTCATCTTTATGCTAACAAAACTTGCTCAAACATCACCCTGTGAAAAAATAAGTAGAGCATCAACAGCAGCAACAAAAAAGCCACAACATTTCATGCCCTGTACTAAGTTGGTTACTACATCAGTGTCACTGTCAAAGACTGTAAGGCATGAGAGAAATATTTGTGTGTCAGAGAAATATTTATACTTTTCAAAGTCCCAACTTCAGTGCCCTCTGTTACCACTGACTTTTCTAATTAAATATATTATGATAAAGCCAAAAAGGCTTAGAAAATAAATCTTGCACTTAGATTTAACTTACATTACACTTCTATGATCACTCTACAGCAAAAAAATGTACATTTCCTTCCACATTCTATTGATAAATGAATAGCAGTTTCCCTTAAAGGGAAGTTATCAGTCTGCTGTCCCAGCACCAAAATGACATATGGCTTTGAAGCACATGCCTGCAGGGCACCCATTACCCTTTTTAATGGTTTAAGTGCCCTCAGTATATAAATTTAAACTACCAATGAATCTTTTAGACTCATTTGGAAGATGAATGTCCTTAATTGCTTGTCTTTGTACCCACTATTAATTTTAGTTATCAGGGTTCTGATTAGCAATAACAACGCACCTGTTAATACACAGCAAGCAATCCCAACCTCCTTGTGCGCCCCTCATGGCTGCACCCACTGAACAAGCAAATGTGCATTTATTATATGCACATGAGCAAAGTTTATCAGGACAGATTATCAACCCACTGCAAAATCATCCCTGTAACTGCTGCTTGAACCAATGGCTTCCTCTCATGGAGCTCACTGCCACCTCCTCTTACCAACATACCGAGACATTTCAAGGCAAGTAAACAGCCAGTGCTATGGTGTTTTATCTAGCATACAACAAGACAGACCGAGCATTTTAAACCCCCTGCAGAGTACTCCTTAAGACTTAAAACATGAGCAAATTCAGACTCTCGTCTGTTTGAGCAGTCGATTGCCTGCATGCTATTTCTGTAACTCCAGGCAGTAAGAGACAAACCCAGTGCAAAATGCTGTGTGGAAAACACAAGGAGAAGAGGTGGTGGGTGGGTGAAACCTGCAGTGGTATATTTTGTTCCCAATCATTTGTTCAAAACTGTATACATTTTGTATCAAATCTTAACCCACTCAAACGTAAAACCACATCTGAAAAAAGTACACAGTAGGTCAGGACTTATTAGCACCCTCATTCAGCTCCTGGGTCACTGTCCACAATAATGTAACAGCGCTGCTCAGGGAAGATAGTGGATCAGCCTGATGAATGTTCACCACCTAACAATGAAGTGCAGCAGCTGAACTCAAATACCCTTCATATGTGTTGCCTAACATTTTGACAACATTCTGCTAATATCCTACAAACCACAAGTCAGAAAGCTCCTACTAAGCCATTTGTAACTTGCCCCAAAACTCAATAAAAAGGTACTTCACTACCAACCACTGTCCCATTACATATCACTACCACATTCCTTTAGCTACAGCTGATGTATAACTTAAATTTTTTCTTCAATACTATGCTGCCAATGGAATTTGTCCACTCCTACCAACATATATGTCCTGCCACAGGGATCTGTGCACCTCTGCTAAATCTCCTGACAGGAAGCACACTGCGCTGACATTCAAATTCTCTTGGATCTTGCAGTACCTAAATCCATGTTTACCTTAGATTTCTATTATCATGCTTCTGAAAAAGGTGGCTGCAAGTAGCAGTGATCAGAGCAATATACCAGGACTGCTCTGACCTCAGCAGCCTGATATGGGCTGAGGGACAGCAATGCAAGGCAGTCAGTAGCATCTCCTCCCTTCAAACAATGCTGCCATCAGGACATGGCCCAGAAGAGGTGGATGGGATGAGACAGCATCAACCAGAGCCAGGACTTGCCACACCTGCAGTGGTGACAGCAGCTGTCAAGTCACCCTCAACAAAGACAAACAAAAAACCAGGCAGTCCATCAGAAACAAACACCCCACCAACAGCCGGAACAGAAAGCTAAGAAGACAGAATTTTAAGTGTCTATGATTATTTTGTCAAACTAATTGTATTTTGGATCAATCAAATTTGTTCAGTTGCTTGTGAAGTATTTGGGAAGCATTTACATTTCACGGAAACCAAGCAAAACAACAATTCATTGTATCCATTATCTTTTCTCATAAACTTCACTAGGTTATCAACTTCAGCTTAAACAGACCGAGAACTCACACACTCCCCTTCAACGTCCTTCTAAAAGATAAGTGATAAATCATACTAGCCTCAAAAAAATTCCTGCCTACATGTCCATTTTCATTTATGAAAGATAAAGAATCTTAAATGTTCATTATAAAAAGAAAGATTAATGTCCCACACTGAACTCTCAGAAAATAAATTAAAGCTCTGCTTAATAACAAGGTCATCAAGATTAACTTAAATTTAATCTCAAAATTAATCTTAAAATCCCAAAAATTAACAGAAATTTAATAAAGATTTAATAAAGATCATATAGTCAAGATTTACACATCATTTATTGTGGGGGATTGACCTTGGCTGGACACCAGGTGCCCACCAAGGTGCTCTATCAATCCCCTCCTCAGGGGACAGAAGAATATTTTGAAAAACCTGTGGGTCACTCAGCAATTACCATCATGGGCAAACCACACCCAGCTTAATTTATTACCAATCAAATCAGAGTAGGGTAATGAAAAATAATATCAAATCTTTAAAAAACCTTTTGTCACACAGAAAATTTTTCCCATTAAATCTGTTACCCGAGGCACTACCACTGTCGCTGACAGACAGAGTCAGGGTCTCTCCTGGAGCCTAGCATTGGCTCCATCAGACACAGGGAAGCTTCTGGCAGATCTTCACAGAAGCCACCCCTGTAGCCCCCCCAGCCACCAATACCTTGCCACACAAACCCAAAATACCTATAAAAAGCTATTTTAAAATTATTTATTTTATTTAAAGATAAATTACATATTTTTAAAATTATAATGATAATTCCTTAGCAGCAACATTTGGTACTGATATTGCCTGTGATTTTGATTAATCCTACCTCCTTTCATAGCAACGCAGGAAAGAGGAGCTAAACAGATCTTTCCTCCACCGGTTAAAATAGAAATAAGCTTAAAACTAGAAGAAGCACATGTCAATAACTCCGACTGATAAATGGATGCCCAGTACAGCTTTACTGTGGCCTCTCAGCTCATCAGCTCAGGACAGAAAGGAAAACTGATTCTGAATTTGAATAACTGGTCTTTATCTAACAATTCCAAAGCTCTCACTGCATTTCCTAGAGATTATGTCACTTGTACTATTTAGAATAGAAACAGTCAGTTGCACAACAAGATTAAATTAAATCTAAGATATTCATAACATTTATTATGAATAGCATTATAGGGATGGTGCACTGGAGACCTACTGACTTGTAGATAAAAGACACTATTCCCAAATGGCATGTAAACATTCTGTATGCCAGTTTTAATATTTAGATTTTAGAAGTGTTCTTCATTACTTAGTTCTACAACCTATCAGCATGGCAAAGGATTTTTGTTCAGCCAAAGAACGGCATGTTTAGAAAGACATTTGAAAGCATACAACTCTACAGTTTAGTCTACAGTTTAGTCTGACCACTTCTGGTGTTATGCAAAATGCAAAACATGCTAGCAATATCTTAAAGTTCATGCTCCTCCATTTTAAGGAGGTGGTTGCTAGCCCAGGAACTCATCTACTGGGAACAAGCAGATCACCAATACATGAGATTAAAAAACAAACAAACCAAGAGCATGAGAGAAGAGTTATACTAGAGGCATGTAACAAATTTTTGTCAGGACAGCTTCTCCTGTACACTGGGCTGTTACCAATGGTTTCTTTAGGGACTTCCACGTATGAAGGTGTTGCATCAGGGATGAAATACTCTTTTCTCATTCAGCTCAAATGGCTAGTTGGAACAATCTGCTCCTTTTATTCAAGAGCATGCTTTTATTTTTCTCCACCACTTGCTGTAAAAGTATAATGAATAGAGCTAAATCTCTCAAAGCAGATAGCTTCCATGGCAAGAACCCAGTACAAAATTATGTTGTGATCTGTGATGCCAGGTAAAAGTCTTGGGATTTCTTTTTTTTTTTCCTCACATTGATTGGTGTACTCAAAGGTTGAAGAGTATAAAGGTGCTATAGCAGGTCTCTTTTCAGTCATATACATACAGGTACAAGTTCTGCTTTTAAAAATCACCCACCTGCCACATTAATTTACCTGTTTATATTACAGTACACCTTCAAGCACAGGATGTTTTCGTCTTCTAAAGGCACTACATTATTTCTGTTATGAGCATTTTAAAACACCTTGACTACGGAGCATTCAGACACCTATTAAGATTATACTAAGAATTGATGTTAATGCAGTTTGAGAATAAATTTTAACAACTTATGTTAAAATGCTTATGTTAAGTATTACTTACTGAAATGTAACACTGAAACAACCTCAATTAACCTAGGGCATCTAAAAAAGCAGAAGATCAGAGGCACTATTTAATGTTAAAAAAATAACTGTGAAAAGAGCTGCACTTAATGAGAATTACAGATTCTCCTCCACTACAGGGAGAAGTCATACTATATACTAAGAATATTTATCTTCCTCACAGTGGTATCATCTTATTTTGTAGTGCTAGAATTCATTACACAAAACAGTTGATTTCAGGTAATAGCAATAAAAGCCAAGTAATCTCAATTATCTACAAACATTTTTTTAAATTTTTTCTAGGATTTTCTTAATATTAGGAAGTTTTAATCACCCTCTTAGCTTAGTAACTTGAACATGGAACTCCAAGTCTCATCCAATAGCACCAATGGAATGCAGACACCAGCAGCAAAATAGGAAATATGGCACATTATTCCTAAATTAACATTATCATATTTTAGTTGCAGGGTTTTTGGTGGTGCTGTTAGAACACTCAAAAATTCTAAACATCCCTATAAATATGATTTTTTCTGAAGAAGTGAACAAACCTCTCCTAAATCAGTACATGCTATAAATCACCATGAAATCAAGAGCAATCCCACACTCCAAAAATCATTAAGTAGTGCCATAACCAGGAAAAAGGGTAGGGGGAAAAAAGGCTAAACAGTTCACAATCAAGTCTAATCTATGTACTTTTTTTTTTCATTTTCTGTCTTCCATATTACTTATTAATAAATAGCTAATTTAATAAAAGCTAATTTTAGAAAAAAAAATATGGGAACTCGATAATTATTACTTGCAAGTTACCGAGAGTGCAAGAAGCCTCAGGTGGACATCTTTTCCTGTACTCTTCAGGGCAAGATATTGCTATTAATGCCAGCATTTAACCTAACCTCAAATACTGGAAGAGCATGAAGATTCACAATTAGATGAGGTCTACCTGGCCATGCCATTTGTGAGATGTCTTCCATTAAATTAGCCTCTCTCTCTATACCCAGCCTGGAAAAGCCTTGTACATCACCAATTTCAAAAAGCTTCATATTCACTGCCAAGGGGAAACTTTTCATGCTTTACCAGCAGTGATCAGGATGGAAAAAGGAAAGAGATGAAGGGGAGAAAAGATCAGTCTCTATTACACTGTCTGTCTTTCAGTTTCCAAACTAAGCAAAACATAATCTAAACAAAAGTGCCTTTAAATCTCCTCTTATTCTCCAGGGAAAAGGAGTTCTTCTGTTCTTTACTGGAGAGGTGACAACAGGTAGCTGTGAAAAGTCACAGTTGCTTAATGTCTTTTTCATCCTTCTTTGGTATGGGCAAGGCAGAGGAGAGCAAGCAGCCCTACACAGGCAGATCACATTATATAACTAAAGCTACCAAGACAATTTCCTTTTCAGTTCACAAGATATTTCTGAAACCATGAGAAGAATCAACAGTTTCACAAAATGATGAATAGATTTTCATCAATAAATAATTTAAAACATCCACAGAACACCAAAGCTATTTCATATTTCAGCTTACAGGCTGCAAGCTTCAGTATTCCCCTAGTACAGTGAGCGAACTTCTGAGCAATTGCACTGGTGACAATGAGTTATACCATTTGAACATAAAGAATTGGGGGATTGAGGGGTGGAATCATGTATTTGAAATTAGTAAATATTTTCCTAACTACGCCAATAGTAACTAAAATGCCAGCAAGCAAGTTCTGTGGCTTCAAGAAGACAACTGAGAGCTCCAAAAATAGATTAATCACTTTGATTATTTTTTAGGGATACGTGGTCTTACAATGCTGCTTCTGAAAACAACACCTTTTCCAAGACCCTGCTAATGCTTATCTATAGAAAATCTTATGTAGATATCACAGACTCTGGCATTTCTTCTAACCATTCTCACAATATGCTGTTAAAAGGCAATGGATAAGAACAAGATTAAACTCAGTAGGAGTGCTAAATGAAGACAGCCCTACAAACAGTACATTAAATCACAAAATTTTCTACAGATTGAGTGCTAGGTTATTTTGTAACCTACTCTCCAAGGGAAAAAAAAAAGCTGAAACAAGGACTTGGAAGAAATAAGTTTATAGCTCAACTTCTATCTGTCTCTGCTAATCATGCTACCAACTCAATCACAAAAGCAAGCCTAACAACTACACCTCACAGAATCATAGAATAAGCTAAGTTGGAAGGAACCCATCAGGATCACTGAGCCCAGCTCCTGGCCCTGCACAGCACCATCCCCAAGAGTCACACCCTGTGCCTCACAGCGTTGGCCAAACACTTCTTGAACTCTGTCAGGCTTGGTGCTGTGAGCACTGCCCTGGGGAGCTGTTCCAGTGCCCAGCCACCCTCTGGGTGAAGAACCTTTTCCTGATACCCAACCTAAACCTCCCCTGGCACAACTTCAGGCCATTCCCTCAGGTCCTGTCACTGTAACCACAAAGAAGAGATCAGTGCCTGCCCCTCCTCTTCCCCTCACAAGGAAGTTGGGATTGCAATGAGGTCTCCCCTCAGTCTCCTCTTCCTCCAGGCTGAGCAGACCAAGTGACCTCAGCCACTCCTCACATAGCTTCATCTCAAGGCCCTTCACCATCTTTGTTGCCCTCCTTATATACTCTCTAATAATTTAATCTCTTTTTTACCTTGTGGCACCCAAAGCTGCCCCCAGCACTCAAGATGAGGCCGCCCCAGCACAGAGCAAGACAATCCCCTCCCTTGCCCGGCTGTGACGCTGTGCCTGATGCCCCCCAGGACAGGGATGTTCCTCCTGGCTCCCAGGGCACTGCTGGCTCATGTTCAACTTGCCACTGACCAGGACCCCCAGGTCCCTTTCCATGGCACTGCTCTCCAGCATCTCTTCAGATCCTCTTACAACTTTGACAGTTTAGCCATAAAACAGTGTGGCAGGGGAAAATACAAGTTATTTAAAGTTTGTTCTAGAACCCATCTCTTTTGCTATCAGTTATCAAAACTTCATTCAACAGACAAAAGCAAAAGCTTCCAGCTAGACAATAGGAGCAACTATTCAACAAAAGTCTCCTCTTTCAGGACAGCAAACGCAAGTTACCACAGCATCAGCGCAGAAGCCAGACAAATGAGAAAATGAGAGAAGAGTAAGTAAGTTATACAGACTGAAGTTTAAAAGGAGCTCAAGGAACATGGGTGCACAGAGCTCAAAAGGAATGTGACCGACATGAAAGCTGAGGACTTCCTAAGGGGAAGTGAGCATAAGACTGTGTATAAAATATTAAATGGTCATGCAAAAAGGAAGATCAAATTAAATGCAAAGAAATGGAAAAGCTCTGATGTTGAAAATGACAGAAGCTGTTACAAAAGGTCATTTCTGAAGCCTCAGAAGGAGGTAAGTCCAAGAAGGTAGAGAGATGATTGAAGAGTTCGGTCATGATATAAATCCAAAGTCTCAAGGGGATGACAAGAACCTCTCAGAAGAGATCTTTCAAGAAATGACATCAAGGTAGATATAGAATTAAGCTAGCAGTGAATCACAAAACTTGGGCAGATGAATAGGAGTGGCAACGTGCAATATTGAGATTAAAAATACACCTTCACACACACAGGTACTGCCAAACTAAAAGCCAAATCCTTTTGTATCAGAAGTGCAGATACTGCTCTAGTTTCTCATTTGGTAGTAAGAAAAGTGATAAGTACTTTAATATCTGGCATATCTGTTCATGCAATCCAGCAATGAATGGAGGGTTAGAAAAAAGAACAGAGTAAATGTATTTTGAAAGCAGTGAAGGTTTCTATACC
Organism: Origma solitaria; assembly: GCA_013397895.1. Classification (NCBI taxonomy): domain Eukaryota; kingdom Metazoa; phylum Chordata; class Aves; order Passeriformes; family Acanthizidae; genus Origma; species Origma solitaria. The sequence goes on from VZRL01006640.1 coordinate 1,481,737, forward strand.
CACAGGAAACAGTGAAAATTCCAAATTTAGTGAAAGACCCGGTGAGATACAGACCAGCAAATAACAAATTCAGTGTACACTGGGCCCCAAACTACAGAAGCAGAGACAGTAGAGTGTGGAAGGGACTGCTGTAGGCCATCTGGTCCAACCCCTCTACTCATACAGTGCCACTCAGAGGCAGTTGCCTAGGACCATGCCCAGACAGTATCTCCAAGGATGGAGATTCCAAAATTTTCCTGGGCAACCTGTGCCAGTGTTCAGTTACCCACATAGTTAAAAACAAAAAAACAAAAAAACCAAAAAAGAAAGGGAAAAAGAACCCAATAGCTACAACAACCAACAAAAACCACAAAAACAAAACCAACCAACCAAACCAAAACAAAACCCAAAAAAAGTGTTTCCTGGTGCTCAGTGGGACCCTTCCTGTGTGGAAAACAGTGTTGACAACCTCACTGATGTCCAAGCAGACAGTATTTGCTGATGTCTCTCATGTACCTGGAAATGGCTTCAAGTATGAGCTGTTCCATCACCCTCTCAGAATCAAGGTTATATGGAGCAGCCCATCCTTTCCTGGACATTCCTTTCTCCTTGCATAATCTCCTATTAAAATGATGTCTCATCTTAAACTTTTCTCAGCAATGCTTCATACTCTCCTTGGTACCAATATGAAGCTCTGCACTTCCTTACTGGTTTTAACACCTTTTATTCAATCACAAAGGCAAGTATAACATTGCCCTCTGCAATGTTATGCTTAAACATGGATTAAAGTATCAGAGAAAATCTAAGATAAAAACCAGAATTATATGAAAACTATTCATATTAAACAAGCTGAGAACAGCAAACAAAAAGAAATAGAGATTTGTCTTTTATCTTCTGTCTTCTACCTTTCCTCTTTATAAGTCTGAGTCTTCCTTTAGAGCTGCCCTACAGAATCAAATGAATGTCAAATGGATGATTCATTTCACACACTACTCTTTGTATTAGTTTTTACTTAATTCTTCAGCAAGGTAAGATTTACCAAATATTTCCTACTGTGAGGAAAATATTTTAGGTAGATTACAGTGGGAGAGAGTAATCTGACAGCAAAGCTCTTTAACACACTCAGAGAAACACACGTGATGTCAACACCTCACTTTCTTCCTTTACATCTTGTAGACAAATCATTACTTGCTGTTGAACTGATTTAAAATATAAATTATGCATGTAAGCAAATAATGTGTCTCATCTCTCATCAGATTTGGTCCTCAGCAAGACCTCTGATGAACAAAAAGCACAAATCATTACATCATTTTGGACAAAGCTTACTGATACGCCATCAAACTTAGCTTTATTGTGCAATTTAAAAAAACTCTCTACAGAGAAATTGCAATAGGTGTATAAACTTCTAGCAAGAAATCACTATTTTAGGGTAGAAATATCTACAAACAAAATAGTAGAAATACTACAATTTAACAAACAAAGGTAATGTTATTTTATGGCTTCCCAGGGAATTGAACTCAAGGACTTTAAACTAGTATTTTTATCCGTAAATCTGCACTTCAGTTTCAATAAAACTAACTATTACAAGAATACTTAACTGTATAATAGTATTTTTCAAGCAGATTCAAGTTGTACTTAATCTCTCCACTTCTTAAATGGAGAAACATTCTCATTGGGTTGGCTTTGTAAAATAGCGAAAGCCTGAAGGTTAGATAAAACCTACTTTAGACTGAGCAATGAAGTTGTAGCTTTTTGAAGCCAGTCATCTGTCCATGTCCTGAAGGCACTGTGTCCAAAGCACAGCAAGGAGAACAGAGAAACACTATTCTGACGATGTTTCGACTTCAGCACACAAATGAAAACATATCCCTTTATGTCACACATGGCACAGAAGTTAAGTGCAAGAAAAATCATGGCTGAAAACTGTCCTGATAGACACCTGATAAGGTGCCAGTAAAGGTCTGAGCATAAACCTGCCACTCAGTCTTAAGATTTCAAGGCTGAATTAAATATTTTCAGGAAAACATCAGCTTGATGTTATATAGAAGCCAAAAGATAATTCAAGAGTTAAAAGGAAAAAAAAAAATTAAGAAAAGAATAGTGAACATTCTGCGAAACATTATAAGCCACATTCAGAAATCTTGTGTGGTTCTAATTTTCCATCTCCTAAGGGTTATAATGGAAATAATAAAGGCTTAGAGAGCATTTGAAAGGAAAAAAAGGAAAAGGAAAAAAAAGTCTCACACTTTGCTATTGCACTAGCTTCTCTTTTTTCAACTTAGCCAATGCATTTACATATTCAAGTAGAACTTGTACAAGTATTACTTGCCCATGTTTTCACAGTATCTTTTCAATTATCCTTTGGTAGTATATTCACAAAGGTGTATATGACAAAGCATTCACTTTTTGATATGTTATTACCTAAAGCAGCATGCAATTTGCTAGGGGAAGGAAAGAAAGGCTGCAGCAGGATAAGCTTCTAAAGAGTATCATTTTCCAAATTCCTACTATATCGCATCTGAGAATGTAAACCTCATAGAAGGAGAAAATATTTGAAGAGCTTCACATTTGGGGTTTGTTTTGGTTTTTTAAGCCAAAAGAAAAAAATATTAACTGTTTCAGTGAACAACACGTGTCCTAATGCTTGTAACACTTATCACCATAAATAATTTTTTTTTAATTAAAATTAAAATAAAAACACTAGCCCCTCCAAAAAAGCAATATTCTTCTCTGTTTCTTAATTTTTCTCTAGTATAACTTAAAGAAAGCTCAGAATTGGCTCTGCACTAACAAGTTATCATTTAAAGGCTAAAATACAGAACATAATGCAGAGCAATATATCCAGAAGAAAATACTTCATAGAGACTAAAACCCAAGAAACATATAAAAATTTTTAATGCAATATAAAAATCAATACTTAATAACCAACACATAATCTGGATGCAACGAATAAAGCAACAAGCATAATAAAAATTTTACTGATTTTGAATTGAAACACTTTAGTACCAGAGGAATATAAGCAATTTGTAATAAAACAGTCTCAAAGTGTGACCAAAAGCTTCCTCCCTTATTTTTTGCCCTACCACAGTCCACAGTGTAAAAACAGATTTGTTTTGTTCATACCAGCCATACAGTAGATCAATCACGATTGTTAAGAAAAAAGAAGTGACAGGTACAGACTATCTGAGAATGGCTATTTTAAGTTCAAGTACAAATCCATGTCACCCACCAGCACAGTGAGGTTCTGCCCCCTCCTTGCATACGCTTCAAAGGAACAAAGACAGACTCCAAATCTTTTTGTGTGCATCTCATCTCTGGGTGTCCTCACCTACAAATACATTTGCAAACCCTTTTTCTGTGGGGTTGACTCTATCACACCACTGATCTAAAGTGGTCTCCTTCTGCCTAAACTGGACCTCAGCCTGCCTTTCTGACAACTTTAGAGTAGAGCAGCACAAGTTGCACCACCATTTTACTCTCACTCCAAACTTGATCTCAGGTCAGCATTTCTTTTCTCAAGTATTCCAGGTACCATCATTCAACACTCACATCTTCCTTCAAGCCTCTTCATGTGTCCTTCACTCCTGCTATACCCAGTTTTTGAAGGATAACTGAAAAGCTTCTCTGAGACACACTCTCTTCCAGCTTTCATCTCCCCTTAACCTAATCATTTGGCATCTCCTCTCTTTGCCCTTAACAAATGAGTCTTCTCCCACTCTTATCTATTCACAGCAGTGCTAAAAAGACTCTCTTTACCATCATTTTGGCTGCATTCCACTTTCACTTCCTTTCTCTCTGTTTTCAAAGAACAAACTTTATTTTTTGTTACCTTTCACTGTTTATGCCCACTTACAGAAATCCAGCCAATTCAACTCAACAAAACTCACGGCAGCAACTGGCAGAAACCTATTCCTCTGTTGCTGTTACTGGATTTGTGTCCTCTGGTTTAGACAGTTAAAACCACCCAGAGGGTTAAGAGGGAAAGAGGGAATGAGGAGTCAAAGAAGCACAAAAATAAAAAGAAGATTACAAGACTCCATTGCTAGAATAAGAAATAAGGCAGATGTGTTTAGAGGGAGAGGAGAAAGCATGGAGGCTTAGGCAAACAAATCCTTTGGTTGGCTAAGTTTCCTCTTTTTAGTTGTGCATATATATCCAATGGGGAGAAGGGGAAATCATACCATCCTATTCATCTAAGATGCCAACACTTAAATTTAAGAGTCAGAATGGTCAACCTGGCAAAGGCACAAGTGCTGTGGGCAGCTAACAAAATGCAACCTTGCAGAGTTTTTTTAAGATACTTTAGTTATAGCTGCCCTTATACCATCTTTGAAGTTGAAAAGGAAGAAGTGCTAGTGCAGCTTAAAGCTGAGAGCCAGACTGCATGGCCAATAGCATTATTCTGGAGTCTTGCACTGCTTGCATCTCATACCACCTACAGAGTAAGGAGAATTGAAAATGACTGACACTGCCACCATATTCTTCACTAGCCATAGAAAAGAGAGAAACATTGTCAGCACCTTCTCTGTAGTGTCTAGTGACCCACACACCATTACACTTTTGTCTTGGTCTTTCTATAATCAGTTGTATGGGAAACACTCCTCATCTTCCAGCCCAAAGCAGTATCAGCTGGAGTTAGCTTGGTAGACATATCATTACAGCTGCAAGCTCTTATTAGAGACAGCCTTCGTTTGTGTGATCCAGGAAGGGAGATATGCTGCAGGGGTTAGGGGAAAGTTGAGGCATATTGACACCATTTTGATCCCATTATCTCAACACCTTGCTTGTCCATGGCCCTCTCACTAGAGAGAACTACCACCTTCTGGTGACAGAAACAATCACCTTCAAATCAGGGTAAATCACAGAATGGGTCAGGTTGGAAGGGACCACAGTCACCTGGTCCAGCCTCCCTGCTCAAGCAGGGTTGCCCTAGAGCACATTACTCAGAATTCTGTCCAGACGGTTCTTGCATATTTCCAGTGAGGGAGAATCCACAGCCTCTCTGGGCAACCTCTTCCAGTGCATGGACACTCACACAGCAAAATTCTTCCTCATGCTCAGGTGGAACCTCCTGTGCATCAGTTTCTGCCATTGTCTTTGGCTGTATTGCTTAGCTGAGAGCAATACTACTGAGAAGAGCTTAATTCCATTCTCTTAACACTCTCCCTTTAAATAACAAATTTTTACAAAATTAATTTTTAGGGACACCCAGATCAGTTATATCTTACAGAACTAAACCACCACTCAGAATTTGCTGCAAGGTTCTCTAGTAATCCATCTCGTCGACTAGTCAACATGGCAGAGCTAATTTTTAGCACTGGCCATGTTCTGAGGTCCTCAATTTGACACACCATCTTGCAGACTTATAGCAGAAAACACTGATGACTGATGCCATTCAGAAGGTACGAGACAGTGCACTAACAAACCTACACAGAATAATCCCTAAGTGATCTGTTCCTACTCTGCAACACCAGCAACTGTTTTCAGTCTCTACAAGAACAGCTCACTGAACAGACCATAAGAGTGGATACGAGGACTAATGCTCCACCTTTTAAAACTCTAATCAGTGTTACCCTTCAATCCATACAGTAGTTATCTGTGCTGTGACTTCTGTTTAGATAACTATTGTCAATCCTTTTTTAATCCTGATGGACCCAGGAATTGCAAACTGGCAGTAACAGCGTGCTCTTACTGCAGTTGGCATATTTTCCATCTCTAGTAATGCTTTTGCAAGTCAGTAGCAGAGCATTTCCAAAAAAGCGCTCTAACAAAACAATCCACATCTGCTCTCTTTCAGTAACACTCTCAGTAGGTCTCTGACTTACTATGGCCACCTGATAAAATTGGATGCAGCACCCTCCCTCTAAAGCCCAAAAATCACAATAATAGTCTACACAGCAGCAATATTGGATCTACCCAGGGCTTCCTCATACTCTCTGGACATCTGCTCTTCAGTGCTGCTACTCCACAGTCGGAATATCCTGTATCAGTCTGGGCCCACCTACCTTACATGTAGCTATCGTGCAACTCCACGCTACTATGAGTGTCATTTCAGACTACAGATGGCATCCCTACCCCAGCTGCCACTGCTGAGTCACACTGCTCTGCCATTTGCTCACTTTGAATACGCATTTGCTAAAACAGTCACAAAGACTGAAAGCTCATCTGACTTATTGTACCCAGATCTGTTTTGGTATCAGACATCACGTTTTTTTCTTACTGCCAGCTTTGTCACGCCACTGTTTGTCAGTGGGAACTCACTAAAAAAGGATAAGAAACCACAGAGAAAGAAGGTTGTACTCAGACTTGTTACTTCAGGATGCTTCCAAAGTACCTGCATGTGGTGGCCAGAGAGGCTCTTGGAGCAAGCAGGCAGCCTGGGACCCAGCTGCATTACAGCAGCACATCTGGAGCACATCTGCATGCAGATATGGTGAGCAACAAACTCACAGAACACAGGCTTCAACCCAGAGCAGTCACAGGCTAATGCAAGAAATTTCATTTCCAAAACTGCTGTGCCTTGGTTTTTGCACATACATCAACAGCAGCAGCAATGAAATTTGAAAGTTGATTACCAGAAATTTTGCTACCTCCCTTCTAATCCATCTACTTCAACCCACTCAACAGTACCACATTCAATCCCCAAATCAGAGAATTAGAAAATATTGAAGAGGAAAAGTGCTAAGGTAACAGGCAACCCAGCATGAAGGAGACTGACTGTCAGATTTTAATTCCTTCAGCATTCAGTTAGAAAAAGGCATGCAGGTCCAAATCCATTGTCAGATTTTGCAAAGTAAATGTTAAGCAAGGTACATGTCCTCAAATACTATTCAAGACAAGTTACCACCTACCACATTATAGTTTTGCAATTAATACTTCTAGAACCAACAAAAGATAGAGTCTTCACTAACTCTGAATCAAATAGCAAATAAAAGCCATGAAAAGTCAGGATCCCACCTAATCCTCAAATGTCCTTTGCCAGAGTAGGAATAGCACTATCAGGATACAGTGGATTTTATGAAAAGGAACTTTCACCACATTGACGAGGCAAGCCATTTCCTCACCTCACCCCATCATCCTTATATCGGTACATTGTAAAGAGGAAATATAAAAGAATATATGAACTCTACACCACCAAAACCAATCACACGTTTTTAGAAATATTGAAAGACAATTAGAAACATTTCAGATGGCAGAAGAAAAGAAGAAAGAAGACATTTTTCCTTAGGCCAGAGAGTTTTTATATGAATGTTACTCTGAAGACTGTTCAAACTCTAGTCTGTTTTTTGCCGTCAGGAACAAGTGGATATCTTCATTCTTTGATACAGTAATTTAATTCTTCACTGCTTTTAGGTCTTGCAAATCAGAAATTCACAACTCTAATTTCAGAAGGTAAGCAGAGGAGGATCTAATTTGAATTAGTTTTAAATTATACAGCCATAAATGAATTAAGTTTATTCAATCAACATTTTCAGGTCACCTTTAAACCTCCTGCTACCAATTCATATGCTAGACTAATTGCTTCAGATTCATCTTTCTTTCCTCTGAAGAGGAAAATCATAACAATTAAATGCTCTTAAATTTCTACAAGATGCAAACACTGGTGCTTTAATCTGCAAGCAACTAGCTGACAAGGTAGTCTGAGTTTTGGATATACTGGGTATACAAATATATTAGTTGGCCTACGGGAGGGGGCAGTGAACATTGCTGCTGATGTAAAGAATTCAAGAAGAAGAAAGTGTCATTTCAAGAAGAGAAAGAAGATGAGGAGCAGCACTGGAGCGACACAGTTCTGCCCGAGGACATCACCCTGCCGAAGAGTCCTCTCGTCAGCTGTGCCTGAAATATGTATAATCAATGTGAAGTAAGCCTTAGCTGTTACTCAGGATTAAATATAGCAGGAATACGTAAGTGCAGACTGATGCTAAATTTACAAGAACTTTTTAACACAGATTTTGAGTTGAGATGTTATGCATACAGGGGCTATTTACACACATGGTAATGCTTCTAATGCAGCAGCCTTCTTCAACTCAGGCTGTGAAAAATAGAAGGGAATGGGTAGGAGGAGAGGTACTCCTCTTTATCAACAGAATCTTACTTTAAATTGATAAGGTAAAAGGAAAAAGAAGTATTCAAATGTGAAAGAGAAGGATAACAGTGAATAAGCATTAGATGTCATACTTTATTTTTTCCAAGAAAAAAATACTTAATATTGAATTCTTTTTATATAAAAGTCATCAATACCAATCAAACAAAATGAATATTTGGGAAAAAATCAATAAAATATTTCTAGTTAGAATCACTGTTGTTAATTACTTCTTGATGAATTATCACAATAAATGTCAAACTCCCAATTAAATGAGCAAGTATTAAGTCAGTCAGTGCCTGAAGATACCAATTACAAAAGTAACAAGTAGCTTTAGTCAAGTTTAGGCCTAGTCATTTATACAAGGCATTCTTCAGGTACTGCTCTGCAGAAAAAAATTATGCTCCTAATATAAACAGGCATCAAATAGTGGTAAAATTCCCACATTTCTATTTTTAATCAAATATGTAATATTAGAATGAAGAAAATACAACTAACATTCTTAATAAAATGGAATGTACCCAGGGGAACTGGCAATAAGACAGTTTTGCTCAACATTTCACTCCTCTTACACTGACATAGAAGGGCTGATGATCAGAGGCAGCCACTGCTTTGGTTCAATATAGCATTACTCTCTGGGCTTTATTGTAAAAGGCTTGGAGGTTTTCACCTACCCTATTCGAAATACTCTGTTCCAATTATTTCTACTCCATTTTATTTTTGTGAGAACCAAGTCCTGTAAAAACTAGGACAGTTTCAGCTTTTATTAAGAACTACCCGTACTACACTTGCATTTCTTCAACAATATAACGTTATGCTTAAAAAATCCAAAGTCATTCTTACAGATTCATTCGTTTTCAAATTTTCTCTTGGGAGATTAGTAGGTAGTATCTGCTTTCTGGGGCATCTCTAAAGACAGGGTGGATTAACAATTCCTCAACAATCAGTTTTGTCAGTTCATCTTGGAGCCTACAACACATCTTGAGGTTTGATGACAAGCTACTGCAACAGCTCCTTGCTGGGCTACTGCTGCTCCTAATTAGCTTTTCTGGAGTGTCAGAACATGAATCTTCCAGAGGTGATGGTCACCATCATGCTTTTGGCTATGCATCAGTCATTCATTATAGCTTTATAACTTGCTAACTGAGAAAAGAGCAGCAGAGATCTTTAAATTCTCAGAAAACAAAACAGGGTCAAACTTTGAAGCTTGCATCAAACTACACAAAATTTATTTATATATTCTAGATGCTTAGGATGCTTCATTATTGTGTCACAAGTACAAAACTTTCCTGGAAGAAAGTGAGAAAGAACATGAAGCTTCCACTACATACAGGACCACCTACTTGACCACCCACTCTTCTGGTTAGTAAGTGAAAGCAACTGAATGGTTATTAAATTACTCAAATTCAATTTACTCTACATTTAGCACTTCCTTCTTGCTTACTAAGCAGAAAGAGGAATGCAAAAATTTGGAAGGGAACTCTGCTACAGGGAGTAAGAATTACTTTCCATCAAGGTTCCACAATTTTTCCTCCATAATGTGCGAGCTGACAGGGGACCAAATTGCTTTGATAGCATACAAATCCCTCTCACAGATTTCTCTCCAGTCTGGCTTTTCTTCCAGATGTAGCACTTGTGATTGTCTTCCATCTTCTCTGTCTGCATACTAAGAATTGTAATTTTATTTCTATGATTCATTTTTTAATGGCAGCAACTAAAACACAAAAATACAAAAGAGGGAATACCAGTGGTGTGTTCTGTCCTACAAGCAAAATGTGGGCACACAGAACAGCAGTTTTTCATCTGAGAGGATATTAGCAGCAGCATTAGCTTTTAATTAAAAGGTCAGTATAGATTCAGCCCAGAAGTGAAGATACATTGACCTGATGCTAAAAATCACAATGTGCAAGAAAGAGTTCTCATGTATGACAAAAAAATGAGATCTTGTCTACACAATGTTTATAAGATTTCTTGTGAACTATAAAAGTGTTTGCTCATGTTTTTCCCTTCTCTCTAGGAGATTTTTTTGTGTTTTGTCCAGGGATGAAAACCAAGTTCAGTCTTTCAGCAACATCATGCTAGCACTTTACAACTGGAAAAGTGAAGTATAATAACCTGAGAGTTTTACTGAAAGTTTTTTTTGTTGTTTGCAGGAGAGGAGGGGATGTTCTAAAAATCTGCCAGAAAAAGAAAAAATTATCATTCTAAATATTAAGGCAACAAGAATAAAAGTGTCCAGTACAAGAACTGTAGCTATAACTTATTACATTTCATCTCTGACCATCAATGATAAGGGAATAAGACAGTCTGAACAGCTTAGCCATGTTGGTTTCTAAGGCTAGGAACTTGGCTAATGGAGTAAAGAATGCCAAGCCTAATTATGTCCTTTATTAATGAAAATGCATGTGCAACCAAAGGTTTGTCACCACCACCTGAAAACCATCTACTCTCATATTGATGTGCAAATCCCACTAATTACCGAAACCCACAGTCTTTTTGATTGAAGAGACAAAGCCAAGTCCAGGAAGAGCAGTGAAATTCTCTTAACGAGCACAAACATAAAAGATTCCCTTTTCTAATAAGAAAAACTGTGTTCCCATTATCAAGTAAGTGTTACATTTACAGCATCCTAAGTAACACACACAAAATTAATCCGTGCTTCTCAAAGAGAAAGTGGGCTCCTCACTAACTACCTGTTAAAGGGATGAAAGTGCCGCTGTCACTTCAGCCATGTGCCCACCGCCCTATGGCCTCCCTGCAGGTGTTCCTCCAAGATCTGCAATGTGGTGCCACCACAGAGCATCAGGTTATGGAAAGCAGCCTGAAAAGGCTCACTAAATACAGTCAGCATGCCCACACTGGGCACACAGAGACTTGCTATCCCCTGGTTCCACAGCAGAAGAGAGTTTGCCCTGGCAGCACTCTGAGCCACTGGAAAGCTTTGTAACTGTTAGCATGATGGCCAGCCTGAACTAAAAAGCCCAAACTGGAAAAAAATTATATTAACCTGGCCTGAGCTTTGCATTGGGTCAGTACAGCCCCTGGATAAGAGCTGACATGATGCTCCTCAGGCTCGGAACATGCTCTGCTGTATCTGATGCAAAACACTCTACGGCCATACCCAGTATTAGTCACGTGTGAGGGGAAAAATGCCACAGAGAGCCATCATCACTTCTGGAAAATGGCCGTAACAGCTTATACGAGGAATTATAGCCAAAAAAAAAGTTCCGTTGGGATTTAATATGTTAAACACGCCTATTAAAACAGGACAACTTTCAGTGCTTAAGATAAAATGATAAAACCAGCAAACAACAATAGTTTTATATCACAGCCCAGCTAAAAATGTTTCCCTTCGTGGTGACTTTGGGGATTTATTTTTCATAGTAAAGTTGTTGAGAAAAAGCCTCAAACAAAAAGTTGTGATGCTTCCTTGCCATGAGGACTTAATGGTAAGTTTCCCCCACACCAGAAGGGGAAAAACCTTAAAATATTCTGCTCAAAGTCATAAAACATTCTGATGTATTTTGCCACTTCAGAAAAAAATGAGACTCACCATAGCAAAAAGCCGATATAACACAGAGAAATGGCCACATTTACGCTAGCAATAATAGCAGTGAAGTGAACCCTGACCTCCTAATACAGAGTACTGCGCTATCAGCTAAATGCCAGATTTATGAGCAAATCTTTTGTCAGAAGAGTTTTGCAGGTCTGACCTAAATTTATACGCAAATCGAGACAACTCAAACTCAATTTAGTAGCAGATAAAAGCCTCAAATAGGTATCTTCTACATCGGTTTCCCTAATTAGCGCTCTCAAATTTGTGCTCACACCTACATATCCTGTTGACCTTTTAGAAGGCAAGCTTGACGACTAACTGTACTGAAACTAGAATAAAGGCAAAGTGATTTTGAATCTAGAGTTGTACAGGAACAGCTCTAAGTAGAACAAGAGATTCCCAATGTGTTTGAAGAGCAATAAGCAGCACATTAACACTGCAATCTGGGGTCATTTTATTGAGCTATTTCAAGAGAAAACAGGTCAGACAAATCAGCATTCTTTGCAGAAGAGACCATGATCTACACAACTGTTCCAACCAGTTTTAAAACTGGTTAGAATATTTCCAGTGTATAGAGCCCCAGAGGCAACATAATCCATTTTAAGAGGAAATTAAACAGTGATATTCAAACTGCTGCTTCTACTGGCACCAGCCAGATATTCCCAAATCCAGCCGTGCTGGTACATGTCATGAATATAAATAGACAAAAGATTCTAATGACTAACAATGACAAAAAATAATGAACCTGCAAAAAGGATTGGAAAAGTTACCATAAAACAGATTAAGCATAGAGAAATACTACTATACCTGAACACCTGAAAAATATATTTCATTTTTAAAAAGCAAATGTAATTTCTCTGTGTGAAATAATCCACAGACATGGGGGGTGGGGAGGAGGGGGACACAGGGTGGGATATGATTGATAGCTCTTTGCATTGAAATATTCAATTAACAGATTAATAATGCCCTGTTGACAATAGAAAATTCTGAAGCATATAATTTTTGGACTTCACCATGGTTTTAAAAAACTGCCTTTCTGTACTTTTTCTACTCTTTCTTAAATAACATTCCTAGAACTCCAGCACCTAAGAAACAGTTATTAGAGTGGAGTCTGCACAGTTGACAGTCTCTTGTTCAGCTTACTGTCACTACACCTCTCAAAGCAGATTGTTTCAAAGCAAAGACTACTTTTACAGCAACTGATCAAATTTCAGAAAGCTGAAGCATTTTTATGGCCATGACATCACTTGAAGGGTACAGAGAAAAAATAATGTAGAAAATCATAACACACTTCAAATATTTAATTAGTGAATTAGGCCATAATCAAGGTCTACTACATCTTTTTCTTCATAATTATGTGACTAAACCTTTCTAATTACAATTACATTGCCTTCCACTAGGTTGAAACCCTTCCTTACCACTTCCATTTCTGCACAAACCAGATTTATTTCATGTAAGTGAAGGAATCAGATGAGAAAGATTCAGATTAAGCCATGAAAAAGGCTATGAAAGGTATCTCTCAGAGGTTAAATAACATTCTCAAACAATAATCACTTTAGCATGGTAAGTCTCTACAATTTAGCTGTGCACAGTTTGCATGATTATCATCTACTATATTGCGGGTGGTATATGAAACTACTTCCAAAAGCAGCTGGAGGAGTCAGAGTAAAATGATCATACAACAGCACAGCCAGTATCACAAACATAAAATTTGAGCATAAGCAAAATTACAGCAGAAGTCACCAGCCATGAAAAGAAGCTCATAAAACAAAATGTCCAACCTAGAGTCACAACGAATTTGTACTACAGCTCTTTCAAACTGTTCTTCATCCTGGCATCGTTCTCTGTATTCCCATCAAAAGTTTATCTCCTTCCACAAAATTCATCTTGAATAAACCCACTTGTTTTGTATATACACATATGTTTTTCAAATTTGCATCCATGTTTCATATCATGTAAGTGAAAAATAACATTCACATAAAGTCCAAAAGTTTGACTTACTGGTTATTTTCTCCAACAGATTTTTCAAAATACGAAGGGGACTGTACAATAGTTTCAGCTCCTCAGTGCAGGTCTGCTGGGTTCATATACATGAACTCTGGATTTTGAAACTACAAGAGGCTAGTGAACCAATAACTGATTGCTTGCTACAACACTGGTGTGTTCCGTTCACATGTTTATTTGTTTATTTGGGGTGTGTAGCTATATGCATCATCTCTTTAGTCTGTTACATTACATGTTTTGTTTTTTTTAACTAGCCTAAGTCACTGAAAGTGGTTATCACAGTTATTTAGGGATACAGAGATGTAACTTCTCAGTAATATTAAGAAATAACAAGCACTGTCACCAGTGCTATTGGTAGATATTGGCATTCTAAAAATAAAACTTTAGAACACACAAAACACGAGTGACACATCTACCTTCATGTCTTCCTCAAAAAAAAAAATTAAAAATTCAGAAGTTGTTGCTGGATGCATCTAGTCCATCGAGGGCTGGGCCATGATAGAACATTTATTCTCATTTTAGAGAAAAAACTCAATGATTCATTCAGAAGATGCAAACATTGGAAAAACCTTATTTCCGAAACAAACAGTCTTTGAAGCCTGCTTGTGAAACACCAGAATGCTTACTTCTGAATTCAAAGGCTTGTCTAAAAAGTGAAATATAGAAAAATATAACTTTAGTAGCAAAATCTGTTGACCTATGAAGGTCATTTTCTCTTCCTAGCAGGGGACAGCAGTAGTTCAAGGAAACAGGTTGCCTGGAGGGATCAAAATGCACTGCCTATCTTCCATTAACATTTTTCCAAAGCCTGCACTCTTATCAGTAGCTCTTGATACTAGTTGACTCCAAGGCCTCAAAATAATGGACTGGAAGCTATGTTGAAAGAGTCGTGTCGTGTCAGCTCGGTGATAAACTGACCAAAGGGGGAAACTGGCACAGACTGGGTTGCAACCTGTGACTCATTAAGAAGCTATTCAGCACTTCCAGAGCAATCCACATGAGAGGGAAGAAAATGGATGTCTTTTGAAAGCTAGGATTATACTGCCTTACTGCACTATTGTCAATCCAGCCTTGTACTACAGCCAGCGATCTTCTTTCAAGTCTATCTGACCTGGAATTGTTGAGGGGTTTTTTGGTAACTCTTAGCAACGATTCATAACATTCTTAGCAATGACAAAAAGAAAAGAAAGCAAGTGTTCAGCAACTTAACGTGCAAGCCTCTACACAAAACCCACACCTCTTTAGCTACCCACATGGCCACTGGTTCAGCAACTAGGATCCAGGTTAAAAACTAGGCTTTACCGGCTCCCTTTATTTTCAGCAGCAAATTTATTACATTCAGAGTGTCTATCACTGAATGATTTCAGCTTAAAACAGATTATTTTTTTATTTGATCCGGCTCAGCACTCTGGGATTTTCCAGCCAGACACCTGACCTAGAAGACAAATGAGCCAAATAGGCTCACAGCAGGCAGAGTGCAAACAACCACCTCCCACTGCCCATACCTTAGCATGCACCTGGAAAAACAAAACAGCTTCGGTTTGCAGAGTCAAATGGCACAGGTTGCTTAAGTAACACACCTCTTTTGTTGCTATTGTTGATTACAAGCCACAGAACTAATCCTCTTACTGAATTTTAAGTTCTTCAATGAGATTCCACTTTCTTGGTTCCAATTCCTGGAAGAGAGTTTTTAGCCTGGTCTCTGGAATATATCTTAAGTATTTAGGAGGAGAACAGCACTTGGAAAAATAGCCCTGGTCATGTCTTACTGCTATTGTTCATAGCATGCATCTTTTGACTGGTTTCAATGAAATAGCTTCAACAACTATTCTGCAGCTTGAACATTGATGTAAATGCAATGCATTATTGCTGAGCTGCATATCTTGAGTCTAAAGTAAGGATTTTACATTAAAGCAGCCTAAGAACAATAAAGGCCAGAGCCTTAAACGTATATAAGCCTATACATGAGTGCCTTTATATGTATCTAATTGATAAATAGGTATGGATACACACACATTCACATATTCCAACTCACACTTTACCATCATTAATAGAGTTTTAAAAGCTCTGGGGCAGAACCAAACAAGGTTTGGTTCATCGTTCATCAAACTCATTCATCAAAATCACCATCTCCAATTATCATCAAAAAGAACAGTTAATGGTAACAAATTAAGAATAGCATTGAGTTCAATGACAAAATGTTTACAACTTGCACATCTAAGTATTACTGAGGTGTGACTAAAATTCAAAAGCCAAATTCTCAGGATATGTGAGGCAATTCAGTGAAAAAGAAGAGAGTTCAAGATCCAATACACACATTCAGTCATTGATTGACTAGTGCAT
This sequence comes from Origma solitaria, assembly GCA_013397895.1. Taxonomy (NCBI): domain Eukaryota; kingdom Metazoa; phylum Chordata; class Aves; order Passeriformes; family Acanthizidae; genus Origma; species Origma solitaria. The sequence goes on from VZRL01006640.1 coordinate 1,497,705, forward strand.
TTGTGATGCACTCATTTTAGTAATTAGGGTAGGAAGTCCATTAATACACTATCCATTAAATAATGATCTGTAAGCCTAATGGCTAATTGGAATGTAAAAAGAAAAAAAAGAAAGATCTTTTGTGGAGGGCATTGAAATTCAAGTGAGCATCAATAGGAAAAATACTGAACATGTTACGTAGTCAAGGTATATTTTATCACATACAGTTTAGGGCATAATAATTTTGGCTTACTTCTCTCTTTTAAACACATGCCTACTGAAAAAAGCACAATTCAACCTCAAGAGCTGCACTACCACCCAATAAAGCTATTTTTGAAAGCCCAAAATTGTCTTTAAATATTTAGGACAAGTTTTGTAAAACACAGCGAGATCACAAGTTTCCTTTGTGGGTATTTAAATAGTCAGCCAGCATTCCAAACACTTTTACCAAAAAAGCGCTCAACAGTACTCCGTACAGATGTTCAGTATTCATTACGCATTTATGTGTCCTTATGCAAGCTGTATTATAGATGAGAATTGGCACGAACAAGCAGAGTAAAGACAAAGCCAATAAACATTAACACTGTTTCCCGCGCTATGGGTGATTATACATCAATACCATGGAAGTAGTGTGATTCAGGAGGTAGAGAATAATGAGGATTTGCAGTGCTGCACAGCTGCATACAGCACCGCTTTCCCAGACCCCTACCCCTCAGGTCCTCACCTGTGATTGTGTCCTTTCTCTTTTGGGCCCAAGGAACAGAACAGCCTGGGGGTGAGGGATGCTTGCTGTCCACCTCTCTGGAAAAAGCCCTGAAGCAAACTACAGGCGCTATACATACAGTCCCAGCAGTGAAATTTGCTGTGTGAGGGGCCTGAAGACTACATGAGAACAAGAAATAGAGGAAAAAACACAGAAGATTGCTTACAGCCTTACAGGGCTTCCTACCACAGCCTCAAGGTTACCTGTGGCACATTTTCAGCCCAACATTTAGAGCCTCCTCACCCAGCAAGGAGGGCAGCAGCTCAGCAGCATATGTGGCATTGGCACTGTGGAATACTCTAACCCAGCAGACACCATTGTGGCCATGCAATAACTCCTCACATACACTCATGAACCTGATAACAATAACTGCACCTGGAAGCCAATCGACCACATGATTTGTTTCTGTGGTTGAATAATCAACATTCAACACTTATATTTAGTTCTGAAGAGCAATGCAGAAAAATGAAGGTGCATTTAAACCAGCCTGTTTTCTCTAAGAATATTAACTGTCAGTTAAGTTCATTGGAAGACTACCTAACATCCCCTTAAAAGCAGGGACACCTTCCCAACTATTTCTGTCTATAACCAGGTTCTCACAGATTAGACTGTCTCTTTGCAGCAGACTAGCAAAGAGAGCCCTGTCAAAGGACTCCATCCAGTAGAAATTATTAAAAAAGAAATCACAATACCCATTAAGCAAGAGCTTGCCATTGGAGAAAAAGAGACTTAACAACAATGGCTGCCTTGCTTACTGAAGAAAGCTTCATGAGTCTCAAATAAGTCTTAAATAGGGAAGAAAAGCAAGTCCCCTGTTGTTAAAAGCAAAGAGTAACTAGAAGGAACACCTAGAAAAACATCATCCTTAACTCACTGGTAAAAGATACAAGACATGACAGACTACCTTTTCCAGTTAGACAACTGAGTCCACATGACTGTTACACAAAGAGTCCTATCTTTGAGACTCAGGATGAAATTAAGATAGATATGATTAACTCCAAATCAGACTTGGATAGCTATGTATCTGCTTTCCATATTGCATTGAGCAGATCATGGAAGAGCAAACAAAGAGAGCTAGTTAAAATCTGTTGTACTCACATTAGGCATAATAGTGAGTAACAAATTTCTCAAGGGCCTATACCAAGCTTTCTTAAGCTGAAATTTGAGTTAAGGGCTCATATCATCATGCACATTTCTTCACCTTTCATTTGTACAGGATTAACATTCATTAAACACCTACATATATTCAAACCTGAGAAGAACGTCTTGTAAGTCAGAAGGGTCAAGTCATACATGGTACATGAGCATACCCATGCAAGGGCTGTGTCCCTCACAATCCAAACAAACAGAAGACTCCTTGGAGTGTTTTTTGTTTTTATATATATATATATATATGTATAAATTANAATATATAATATATTATATTGTATATATAAATAATAATGTATATTACATGACAAGTGTAACTATGTAACACAATGTATTTCACTTAGAGGTGACAAAAAAGGAGAAGTATTAGAAGTTGCTATTCTAGTATAAAACAGTATAGGAATAGACAAGCAAAGAGGATAATTTGAGAAAGTAGGATGTGACAGAAAAAATTATACAAGTCTGAAGGCAATGGGAGGAAATAGAGGGAAACAGCACAAAGTACTAAAAAGAGTACCTCTGTCACAAGGAAGAGAGTAAAGCCATTACTGCCAATGTGGACAAAGAGAGGGAGAAAGAGGGAGGTGATGGAACTCAGAGGTTTTCAGTCTGTATAAAATCAGGATGGTTGTTTAGTCCAAGTCTGCTTTAAAATGCTCAATTAAACAAGGACATTTAAAAAAAAACCCAAAAAACAAACATACACACACACACCCCCCTAATATGGATCTTAGAACTCACAAGCTAAGTCCAGAGAAGGCATCCTTATTTTTGTATGGGGGGAAAAACCTCATACTCAGAATATTCATACCAACAGGGTACACATGAACTTTTACATTTTTAGATAAGACTACTAGCCACTCAAAATTATTTTAAAAGTTCACCATAGTTTCATGTCTATTATAAAATACTGCAAGCATACATTGTGTAACATAGAGGCAGCAAAGATAATTTTCACTATTCCAGCAAATTGGAATATTAATCTAGCAGGTATAAGAATTATTTTCCATTCTGTTTTTTAATATATCTGAAAAATATATTTTTTTAATCCAAAAATCAAATAGAAGGACCAGGAACTGCCAAAGTACAATAGGCAAGTGTTCTTGAGAGAATATTAAGTACAAGAAAAGAAACTTTTTTCCTATACCAAGAAAGTGAAATAGCAGCATATTTCTTCATTAATGAATCACCTTTGTTCTGAAAGTGGCCTCCTATTTGTCTTTACACAGTAAGTCATTAAACTTAAGGGAGGATGTAGCCCTGAAACAAGGACAAACCGTACTTGGAATCTAAGCCTCTTGACTCTTGAGAAAATAATTTTTGTGCATGATGAACCACTCCTTCCCCTATAGCAAGTTTCTTGCACATCAGTATGATCTAGGGTAGTGTTTTGCTTCACATTTCCTTCCCAATGACTGTGGAGATCTACTGAGCGTGAGCACCAATACAAACTCAACAATTGTCATTTTTAATACAGTTTTGGGGGAGACACCCTGGTCTTAGGTTGCAAGCACTGGAGCTGGGCCAACAAAACTTGGACAGAAATGCTGATAACAGCTGCAGAGCCCTCCATAGTCTCACCAGGTGACCAGACCAGACTTGAACTGAGAATGGGAATCCACACACAATTCATAACTACCCAGAAAAAAACAAGCCAGAAGGTTTCAACAGCCTCTTCTGCTGCTCTAGTACCAATTTGCAATCTGGACTTCCCAAAGGCCTTCTAGATGCTTCCATGCCAGAGAAGGAAGTTGTGGGTGCACAGCATCCCTCTGGCCTATCCTCAACCATTCCCTCCACCACCCATAGCCTGTACCCTTTCCTTCACATAGCACTGCCACGCCACACAAAGTGAAGGAAAGTAAATCATGTGCAGGCCTGGATTTTATCTATGATGATTAATCCTAGAGAAGCCCAAATTCCACGTTACTGAACATGTGCAGAATGCTTTATAGAGCTGCAAGCAAGAAGAAAGGCTGTAACCATGCTATGTTGCACTATGCCAGTCATGTGCACGCTGACAAACTGAGAGGCTTTAATACAGGCCGTAAGCAGCAGAAGGTTGGTATGCCTGCATTAGAAAATAAATTGGCAGTCCATCTATTTAAATGCGGTTATGTTTCAATTTAAACTGAATTACGCTGTTTGAAATTAACCGCATTTCATGATCCTCAGTTCTCCCCATTAACTTTAATGCCTGGCCCAACCAATGACCAAAGGTAAACCAAGAGTAAGAAGTCCAGTAAGATCCTTAAGAGATGCCTTGTTTTACTTCATATACAGGAACCCATCCTACATTCAGATTGGAGAATCTGAATCACCCAAATTTGGTGGAAGATTTTCCATGTGACTTCAGATGACTAGGTTTACATGTTCCACCTTCCACAGTCACTGTTAAATTAAGTTTTACTGTGACCTGACCTGGATGGGTCCTTCTCCACAATTTCTATATTGCTACTCTGTGAACATCCTCTCTCTTAGTCCGTTCTTTACACTTTGTTTGCAAAAATGTGAGGAAGAAAGAGCATGAAGTAAAACTGGAATGGTGGGTGTGGGGTTGGCATGAAGACATTTGACTTCATCATTTCATAAAATTATATTTCCAGTGTGACAAAATACACTGTTTTGGCCTATCATCAAGGACTGAGTTGAACAGACAGTAATTCAGAATACATACAAAGGCATCCAAAGTGAATTAGATAAAGATCAAGGGAAGTTGGTAGTGCCATGACTTTGTCACAACAAAACAGACTGTATTCTGGCAGTGCCTGAGGAGAATCCCGTAAGGGTAGGAGTTAGCCTGGTGCCAGAATGGATACCACGTGGAGAAGGACTATCTGGGGGCACACAGCCCTTCCAAACCAGGCACTGGCACACAGACAGTTGAACATGGAAGAAGCCCTTGCCTAATAAGCAACTTTCCTCAGCCATGAGTCTGTTCGCCATTATCATGCAGGATCTCAAACAAGAGAAAAGTCTTCAACTGCTGCATATAAAGAATTCTACAAGAATTTCCATGACAAACTTCTCTGACATAATCATCTTCCTCTCATCTGCCCTCTTTCCAGTTACCTCCCAGCTGTGCTATTCAAAATTGAGGGCAGGCAGAAAATATAATTAAAATATGTGCTCCTGATAGCAGCACACGTAACTGTTTCTTCGCCAGTTTGGAGAGAGCCGTGTAATTTTTAACTCAGTGTTCCTCAGAAATATTTTGACTAAATTCACATCACTGGGGGGAAAAAAAAGAAAACATGCCCAACTGCACACCCAACAACACTTGCCACATCCTTATTGAGCTTGCTAGGCATTATACAAGAGCAGTAAGACTATGATTTTTAAACTATTCCAGAAACAGAATTGAATTTCCCAAATCCTACCATTTAGTAATATTTATTATGAAATGTGTAATTATTTTCTTGCCTTAATTTCAGGATTGCAGTTCACATACGCCGCTTGACTAGCAACACATCACAGATATGCTCTGAGAGACACGCACACAAACAAGCTTTCAGTAACGAGAGATAAAAGGCCTGGCTAGACCCAAGGTTGTTTAACCCAACACAGTCCTACCCTATCTCCACACACAGAGCTTTCCTCAGTCATCATCGTGCCTCCAAATAATACCCCTTGTCTACAGCAGTTCAAAAGCAAGCAATCCAATTCCTGCCATTAAGCCCTGCAGAACAGAGGGGGAAAAGGCTAACCTGCTGCCACCCACCCCAGGAAAGGTGAAGCTCTTGCTGCAAACCATTTCCCCCTCAATTTCTGTCAACTTTCTGGGACTCCCCTGTTTCCTTCCACTTCTCTAAAAATAAGCAAACATATTGACTCACAAATATATCAGGAAACAGTGGTAACCAGATAGTCAAGAAGACTATTTCTCCCCATGAGGTGGCAAAATCAGCAGACTAGCATTAATGATAAGAAACACTGTTGATGGGGCAAAGAGAAAACTGGCATACAGCAGCAAACATGCAATCCCCTTTCTGCATCATTAATTCAAATTTAAAACAAGGCTGAAGTGGCTGAGTGTTGCACAACTCACTGAAATTCAAGTCACTTAATGAAGTCCATCACTGCAAGAACTAGTAAAAACGCAAATACTGCTTCCTCCTTTTGTGAGCACAGATGTTGGCTTAAGACGTGGAGAAATCAATGTGGACCAATTCTTACTGGAAAGGTTTAGTGATCTGGTTCTAAACAGTCTTCTGAAATTCTGCCAGGAAATACATAGAGATGAATACTCAGCATACTTGCTATTAATTCAATTTAAATTGTCGTGAAATGTTGTCTAAGAGAACTTTCTTTAAGAAGAAAAATCCCAAAGATTTAGAAACAGTTTTGTTTCCACATTGCTCACAGAGAGGGAGAGGAAGAATCACCAGTAGGGTAGTCTCACCTCTTATTTTAACAAACACTAATGTAAGTCAAGAAGACTGCACTGACGTGCTTAGACAATTTTAGGCCCATGAAAACAGAAGGAAGATTTTCTTTAACAGAATTTTGAATGAAACAGCTATGTAAAGATAATTAAAAATGTGCTTGTTTGTTGAGCTGAATTAAATACCAGCTTACACTGCTGTATTTCTTTCCACCTCCTTCACTGTCTTTCTTCTCTGTTAATAAGTGAAACCAACAGATGGAAAAGAAGTTTTATAAATAGTTTTTCTATGTACTCTGGAAAAGGGCAAAACTGCAAGATAGGAGATGATATAAAAAGAATATGAAAAATGCAAAAAGCGTTCAAAATGTGAATATGAGCAATATTGTGCTTTTAAGACACTCTTACAGAAATCTGCCTTCAGCCAAAAATAGCAAGAACATCACTGTAAACGACAGCCATTCAAACCATGATTACTACACTCTATCCACCCATCAAGCTGCTCCAACACAAAATATTTGGAAAATGGAATGCATAATTTCAAAGACAAATCTTAAATAAATTAAATCTGCACAGATACTTCCACAGGTTTAAAGTGGCCTTGGTTCACACATTAAACATTTGTTCAAGAAAGCCTATTAGTACCAACTGAGCACACACAAGGTTAAAGTACTTCATTGTTTGTTCAGCCTGAAGCTAACACACATAAATTAAATGACAAACTTCCCTTTGTCAAATCCTGAGAATATTTTAAGATTTCTATAAATAGATATACTCACTTTCAAGACACTATGAAATCACCACTAAAGCTCCGAAGGAAATACTGACATCCTGCCAATGGCTAAGGATGACTGGAAGCTCAGTGTGCAGAGGGAGCAGGGGCAGTGAGGGGAACAGGAGCAGGAGGTAGGGGGGAAATGTTCACTTTTCTGTGTCAGAAAACTAGGCAATGCTTTATCCTGAGTGCTTGCAAGGCCAGATTGGTTTCTTATAGTTTCTCTTGGCAAAGCCAATGCCACATACCTGGCACTGTTATAATATGACTTCTCCCTCCCAGCCCAAACTTCTTTGTAATCCCTTTCACATTCACTCTAAAGCCGTGATCCCTGTAAACCTCATCACTCTTCTTTTTCCTGCTGATTCATCCTTCTTTGTTCTCTATTCCAGACACCCTTGCCTATGAGTCATCCTCCTTTTACTTCTGTCTCAAAAAATCTTGTTGCCCCCGTTGTTCACAAATCTGGCTGGGGTCTGCCCAATATGTAAGAATCCCATTCCATTTCCTCAAGGCACAAAAAAGTACATGCACTACCTCATCACACACTTTTCCTTACCGCCCATCAGTTCTTTTCAATTTATGAAATTCAATGCATCAACACTTTAAAACCTAATTAGAAAGAAGGATTGGCATATGCAGGTGTCCTGTGGCACAATCATTCACTCCAACCCACTCCCTCAGCAGTGTTTCTCAACATGTCACCCACAAAGTGATGGGGGTAGAAAGAGCAGCTCAACAGGCTCATGAAGGAACAAGATCACTCCCAACAACTTTCAGTATATGCAGAGATAAAAAACCATCATCATTATTTTAATTAAGATGCTTTTAAACTATGACTGTGAATCAGTTTCTTTACCCTACAGCTGACAGATTACATATGTTTCAAAGAGGCCAGATGTTGCCCTGAAAGGCTATGTTACATTTGTGTACCAAAGCAAGTGCCCATGTCAAGGACGAAAGCAAGGCATCAACATACCTGGTCTGGACTTCCAGTTTTGATTTTTCCCTGATGCCTTAAAATTACTACAGAGGAGGGGTTTTGGATGAATAGAACACTTTATTTAGAAAACATGAATAAGTTCTAAAACAGAAAAAACCACCCCCTTCTAAACATTGTGTGACCTTGTAGATTTTTTTGGACTTCTATCCAAGATCACAAGCAGCTGGTGTCATCCACATTTTTGCAAGAGCTCATTTACCCTTTCCCGTTCTTTTGGTAAATGGTGACAGTTCCCTGTCGCAGGTCCCCAGACAAGAGAACAGCATTGACAGCCCAGGTAAAACGAGAGCTACTGCATTGCTTTAGACAAATGTTACAAGGAGCGGTTCCAGATTAACACAACACCATCATTGTTATCCTTTGGAAATACAATAATCCCAGAAGTTTACAAGCACAGTATATTTGAGTGAATCAAAGCTGACTATTCAGAATTCCTAAAATATTTTGTCAGGGGACAAAAGAAAACAGAGCCTTCAGCCTACTTGAGACATAATCACAGAAAGCTTCCCTGGGTTTTATTTTGAGATACTCCTTTAAGAGTAAATGAGAACATAAGGTATATACACTAAAAAGATCAGCATTTGCTTTAAGCCTGAACTACAGCTTAAAGATATGAGAGACTGATTGCTGAACTTAAGTCTCTCAAAAGCACCTGAAATAATTTCTTGCAGTTATTCCCAGGCTATTGGGGAATTTCTGCCAAAGTAGGTAATTCTGATGCATTTCTAAAGTGAGGACATCTGTAAATTGAAACTTCCTAAGCATTTTCAGCTCTCCATATGCTGATGTAAGGATGCTGTATAACACTGGCAAAAGCATGTCCAAACCTGCCAGCTGCAGTAGATGACCTCCAACTTTCTGGGGATGCCCTGGCCTCCAAACACAGCTTTGCTAACCTGAGCAAGGCTGTGTAGGGACACCATGATTTCCGTGAACTATGCCAAATATCACACTTAATTCAAATCACTTCCTCCACAGGTAAATAAATTTAACTAGAAAGTTGCTATCATGACTGCAATTTTGTCCTCACATTAAGAGGCGTGGGAGGGAAGACTCAGTAAGTACAGAAACTAAGGAAGGTAAATTTATCACAAGTAAGTAAAGATAAATGTTTGCTCCAAACTAGCTTGTACACATATTTAAGAGCAAGCAATAGCTACTAAAAAGGAAATGCATTGTCTTCAGCAATGGGCTAATATACAGCGTCAGTGAATGTTTCCAGTAGCTATCACATACACACACACAAAATAATCCCTGTATTTAAAGACAAAAAAGACATTAAATAACAGCAACTCTGGAAATGCCCTTCAGTATCTCTAAACTCACATTACATTGTATTATTTACAAAGTGATGCGTTTGTCTTTTGGAAAAGACAGCCAGGGTGTTTGTTCCCCACAAGCTGACAGTTGGTTTCACATTTGTGCCAGGGCAAAGAGCATGGCATGACAAAATGCAGAACAGATCAACTTCAGGACACCACTTCAACCTTGAAAATTTGCCTAAATTTTTTTTCAGTCTGTCAGAGCAGACATCTGGGCCTTTTACTGAACTAAGAAAAAAAAAATACAACTGTTATATAATGTTTAAATCAAGAGTTTCAATTAAGGTCAGATGGCTTTGCAAGATGTATTTAAGCAATAGCCAAGGATTGATTCTGACCTCTTCAGCCTATGCATTTTGCCTCTCACTGAGCTCATTAACTCAGCATATACAACAACTTCCATAACCTTATTCGGCCTTGTTCAACAAGCAGTGGTGGAGAAAATGCCATAATTGAAAAGTAGGAGCACTGCACAGTTATTACAGAGGACCTACTCTGGTCCACAAAGTATTTGTGTCTGCATCAAAATAAGCCTCTACCCCTACACTTTCAAACAGGAAAAGTAATGCTACTGACTGTCCTCCTGTACATCTGAATATTGGAGAATTCAGGCTTAAAAACACCTTTTTCCCAATCTAAAAGGGATTCAAAGTTGACAGTCTTGTCAATTAAAAGCATGTTTTTATTCATGAAAATCTTCACTTGAAACGATTACACACATTAGAGTGGCAGAAATCAAAATTCAATAGCTCAAAGAAGGACACAAATTTTTATAAACTAATACATATCCAATACAAAAATATGCATTCTGCATTTTTTCTGTAGTTTAAGAACAGAGTGTTTGCAATACTGATGAAGTGGGGGGCACAGATAACCTCTCTGAAATTCATGGTAACATGTTATGATAGTACCTGACAGGAAACAACTCTGCTCTTCATTCTTCTGAATGCCAGAAGATGCAATAAATTTCCCTTTGAATCTTCCAGCAGACTTTTTACAAATAAAAGTGAACATAATCACTATTTCTCAAGTTTCTCTCCTTAAAAAAGAAAGGTCGAAGAAATTTACATCCTCCCACACCTGATTTGTATTTACGTAAAATTAGTTTTATATGCATACTACATAGAGCACCAGTATGTATATTAAAAAAACAGATACGCACCGACATATGTATTTATGCACACACACGAATTCTTGTTAAACCAAAAGAGGAGATGACAGGAATGATATTTAACCTAAATCCAACCATCCCTCTCTTTGATTAAAACTAGGTACCTAAATGTCAGCAACAGTGTTAAAACCTTTTTGAAAGGCAGGAATTAAGTGAACTTTCAAAAATATCCTTAACATATTATTACCTTATATATAATTCCTTGAAAATGCACTTTTTTTTCTCCTGAAATACCATTCTTATCCTTTTCTCCCTCCTCAATTTATTTAATCCATAGTCTTTCCTGAAGGAGCAACGGAGTCAAAGTATAGACGAGCGGTAAATTTTAAAATCTTCTCCATTCCCTTTAAGTGCTTTAACCTGCCACACCTGCCCAGGAGCAAGGAGTTCAGGGAACACAGCCACACCAAGGGAAGTAGGCAGCTGACACCAGGGACAGCGAGGGAATGCAGCTCAACCTGAAGGCTGCTGCTGGCATCCTTTGGCCCCTTTGCCTGTTTGCGAGCACTCAGAACTGGATGAAATATTCTCAGTAAGTGGTGCCAAGAGGTTGTGTCCACTCAGGTGTGCTCATTCCCCATGGCTGCAAGAGGAAACGAGATTATGATAGTGGGAAGTTCTCGAACACTGGCAATCGTCTAAAAGAAGCTATGACCCGTGTTTGCACAATGGACACCCAACTGATGTTAATCATGTAGGGATTTCATGAAAATCCCTTATCACCATATTTCCTCATCCACTTTTAATGGTATGTTTACTAAATCTTTTCAGAAAAAGCAACCAACACCCCCACACCCCTAAAAAAAACCTACCAAACAAACAAGCAACCAAAAGCCACACTGTATAAACTAGTGCCCTAATGGTTTCATTAACAACTAAACAATGCTTAGGATAAGTCTTTTGTACTCCTTTATTATTTTTATCCTTCCCCCCCCCCCCCACTTTGGGTGCAGGTACATTCTTTGAAGAAGTGTATAAGTTGCTTTGTAGATTATGATTACCTTCTGGTGTCCTTCAGACTCCAAGTCAGGGCAAGGGTGGCGGTGATGGGGAGAGAAGTGGGGGGCAGAATCCAGCAGATATTCCTGAAGCAGTATTTTAATACAGACCACTACCAAAACACAGCCCTCCCCAACTACCTCCTCTCCCAGGAAAGAGGGTGCAAAAACAAGGTTCGTGAAATAAGGCTCAAATTTAGATTTGATGGATATTTGGGGTCCTTTTTGGTGAAAAGGAAAAATCCCAGCATATTGGGAGACCTTGTATACTGTCTCCATCAAGTAAACAGAGAAATTAGATCTCTGAAGACAAGCAGAAGCTACCACTGCACAACAGAAAGCAGCCTCTATCAGCAAAGGCAAATAAAATCAATGTACCAAACCTAACTGCTTCCTGGAAAAAATGAAAGAAAAATATTAGAAAAAAAAATCTTCAAAGCAAATGCTTTTGCAACATTTTCTACTCACCAATACAATATCCTTTATCAAATAGAGCTAAGAAGCCATTCTTAACCAAACTATCAAGAAATCAAAGTGACTAAGTCATTGATAGATGAGATCTTACTGATTTAGCATCAAAACATGAAGACCTGGCATTAAGAAGCATGTATGCCTGTTATTTTTTCATAAGCAAACAAAAGTAATTCAAAGGACTTACAAACTAATGAACAAAAACTGAATCTTGATCCAGTTGTGGATGTATTTTCTCCCAATATAACAATATTTCCTCTCTTCCTGATGCCATTCCTTCATTTTTTCCACTGTTCTCATTTAGATGCTTTCTTTTTCAAACTGTGCAAGCCATATTTAATCTTGTTTATTTCTTCTAACTTTTATTTATAATTGCTCCTGTCTTTTTAAAGTATCCCAACCGAAAAAAAGCCAGAAACAGAGATGAAAAGTGAACAAGTTTAAAACCCAGAACATGTGGGGTCAGTCCAGAACAGACCCCCTACAGCCCTCATCATCCTCCAACAGCCTCCCAAGTGCTTAACAAGATTTTTTTTTTCCCATCGCTCCAAAGAGATACGATCACCATTAACCAAGAGAAGAGAAAATGTCTGGTTTTGATTCCTTCACTCTTCCAGATGAGCTTGATGAAAGTGTTGAAAAATAATCGAACAAAATATTTTTCCCTAACAAGGCACTCAACAAACAAAAACATAAAGAAAAAAATAACTGCAATTGGAAAGGAACTATAAGACCCATACACTTCATTCATTTGTATAAAAACACTGTAAGCCCTGCCAATTTAAGAGACTCTCCTTCTACCACCTACAACTACTTCCTTTTATCTTATCAGAAAAATAGCTCTTCACCGCTGTAGGCTAATTACACCATCTGTTTAGCCCCAGTACAGTAACACTGAGACATGGCACATTAATTCCTTAACTTTCCCACGTGGAACTGCCTTGTGTTACCCTTATACTCACAAAGACATGGGCTGGGCAGAAGGAAGAGGGGGAGGGGGATGGAAATCAGCCTCACAGTTATTTGTATTCCCTCTTCCTCCACCACAGCTCTGCTGTCAGCCTTCACAGGGATTTAAGCAATCTGACAATTTCTCTCTACCTCACCTCAGTACAATAGTGCCACTTGTCAGGATCAGCAATGAAAAACATCAATCACAGGAGCACACACAAAGAAGGAGGCAGAATCTATGCATCTAGTCCTCGTGGTATCAAGTGAGCTGCTTCTCTTCACAGTGGTCAGAGATCACCGAATCTCAAGCTGGAGCCTTCCTTGGGAAACCAGGAGATACACAGCCTTGCAGTGAAAAGAAGGGTTTCTGCAGCAGGTGAAAAACAGAACAACACCCCCAACACCCCCTCCACCTCTCCAAAGCAATCACACCCTGTCCCATCCAACAGGACTAAAGACAGCACCCGAAACGGCAGCTGCACCCCACACCACCCAGCATGGACCACACATGCTGATGTGCCGGGAGGTGCCATCACAAGGATCCCTAAATTCTTCTCTTTTTTCTTCCTTCCCCCAACCCTTTAAATCAGGCATACCATTGATGAAAAATTGCACTTTGGAATACCTTACATAAGTTAGTTACCAGCTAAAAATAAAACAGTGACTTTGGGGGACAAATCCCGTTTACACAACTGATCTGAGCAAGTGGGCAAGAGCAAACGTGCAGCGAGGGGATGCAGATGGCACGAGGGCAGTCTCCTCTGCAGGCAGCCTCTTTAGCCAGCAAAGCTACAGCAGGAAAGAAACACTCCTCTGCATCCTTGCAACTTGTAAGAATTCTCTTCTATGTCTCTTAAAGTTAGAAAACTTGTTCCTAGCTTTTACTGCATTTCAGACTCTTCATATTTCCCTTCCCCCTTAGAAGCATTCCTGCTTTTTTAATGAGGTGATACAAAGCCCCTATAAACTGACATTCAATAGGAAAAAAATACTTGCTACTGATAACCACTAAGATTACACCAAAGGTGAAAGGAAAAATCCTTTGACATTTAACGTAATTTTGCATTGCTCAGGCAGAGACATTTATTAACAGTTATTTATAGATTCATGTTTCTGCTCTGTGTCACAGGCTTGGGGTTTATCTTTTTCTTTTTTTTTTTTTTTAAGGCATGGTGGAAGCTCTAAAAGAAAGAGCCAGAAATAAGGGAATAATTCATCTTACAGAGATTGCTCAATAAGATATTTACATTCATCTATAGAACAGCAAGGACACTGGTCACAGGGAAAAAACTGCGACACAGAGGAGGAGAAATAAAAGAAGGTGAATTGATTACAGTCAATATCTCTGCTCTCAGCTCACAACAAAAATGAACACCAGGAGATGTGGATGGAATAGGGAGCAAAATAAAACAACCATATCCTTTCTTTCCTAAAATACTATGATATCTTTGCTTGTAATTTCAAATTTTGAATCAAAGTACACAGCTATTCCTTGCATTGCATACAAAAATTAGCAAATTTTCATCAGTGTATTTCTCCTGACCTTTTTGGTGACAAAACTGCTCAGAAGAGAAGCAAGAAAATAAAAAATTTAAAAGTAAAAAAAAAAATTTAAAAAATTCCCTAAATTAGGTAATTGTAGAGAACTGGTAAGCTCTTGGTCACAACCATCCATATTTCACCCCACTAGTGCCCTACACAAATCCCACCTATACAGAGCAAACCTTAGTACGGCCACAGCTCAGGGAAACCATCCGAGGAGAGGGCGGGCTCAGATTCTGGGACTCCCACACAATAAGGTCAGGGATACACAGTGCAAGACACACTTCACAAAGCACTGTACTTGTTTCTATTCTCTGAGGCACTTTACTATCATGGAGATAAAAATGTAGAGTCAAGCATTCAGTGCTATGACAGCTGTATCTGCCCTTCCAGCTAATGGAAAAGTACCAAACATCAACACTAGCCCATGGAGCAGAGGACCTCGCGCGACGGCTGTCACTTAACACGTTCCTTTCACACTCGGTCAACAGCAAGGCCAGAGTAAGTCATTAGGTAACTTTATTAACCAGGTAATCCATTAACTTGAATCATAGGACAGAAAGTACAAGCTACAAAAAAGCAATTTATCAATTCCTTTTCCTTTTCAAAATCCTTTTGATACCATAAACCTGAAAATTTTGCCTGACAAACCCCACTTGAAAGACAACAAATTTTGCAAAAACAAGTGCATTCCATAAGAGAAATTCTGCTGACCAAGCGATCATCTTCCTTTTAGCTTTATTAGTTCCTATTATTCTCATAAGATGTACTTTTATGCATAACATTTGAATGTAAACAAAATATCTGTATTTTACTAGTAAAGTATGAGTTCTGTTTGCTTAAGAGGCAGGTCCCTGCAACAATGCACCTTTCCCGTATGCACCATTTATTGCTTAGACAAACAGTCCACACACAACTCCTGTAGCTCAATATATGCCTGGTATAAGCCAGGTATCCCAATACTGGTAATCCAGCATATAGGGGAAAAATTCTATATTGTCAGTCACATATAAGTGAACCAAGAAGGGTTTGTTGTTGCATGAACTGTTGCTCATCAAACCACAGGCAAAAATAGCTTTCATTTTACATGAAGAAAGGGATTTATGACTTGATCAGAAACAAATTGCCAAAAAACCCCACTGCAAACTTGCAACCTAATAAAACACCTTCTGTTACACATAGCATGAAAATTAAAACCACTGCTTTTTATGACTATAAAACCACTCTTCCTTCTAACTGTTATTTACCTCCTGTTGGCCAAGTGCAGAATAATGCCGGCATGCACCCTCCAGGATTTCCCTAAGTTCCTACAGACAGAATAGATTTGTATACTGCCAGTCTTGCACCAGCCTGCAAGGAAACATATCTATATCCCCAAACAAAGGGGGTTTGTTTCTGACTGGCATACAACTTTGACATCAAAAAAACATTGTCAATAACTTAATTGCCTTGTTATGTCAAGTGCAATACATACAATCAAAGGTTAATGACATAGACCATTTCCCTTACCCCAAAAGCTCACTGGAAGAGTCAAACTTCAGAAAAATCACTCCCTTGAAACATCTGGCAGTCATACAGACAGATTAAGTAAGTATACATGGAATGCTAAGCACCTCTTTAGCGTTTCATTACCTCCCTGGCACATAGTACCATTGTATCAGATATAACACTTAATCTTGCTCTTCTTAAGTATGAAAGCATCCACTAACATTTGAAATTATTTAAAACAGGACTGTAAACTCTTAAAACAGAAAAACTGTTTCAACTGTACGTGAACACTGTAAAGAATCAGAAAACAGAAAAGTAGATAAATATACTCAGGAGTCAAAATATGATGCTTTTCAAGATCTTGCACATGAAGTAAACTTCTGACCATTTCAGTGGCAAATTTTCACTCACTGTCTGCCTGCTAGCACATCACAAAATCATTCAGAAATATTCCTTCTGAAAAGGGTACCCTAATTAATTGTAGGATTCAAGGCAAAACCAAGGGAACACTTTCCAAATCTCCCAAGTCCTTAGCAGAATTCAAACATCTACTATACAAATGCATATCCCATTACGTTTTCAGATCTGGAAAACAACACTTAGCTACTAGTCAGTAGTTTTGGTAAAGTATCAACTATGACAAAGCAGAAGGCACCAACTCCACGTAGGCAACATAAAATTGACTGGAGATCAGTAAAGAAGTGGAGGATGACATTGTTAACAAATGGCAATAAAAAAATCATTCAATTTGCTATTGTTCTCTGAGGTTAGGTTAAGTTTCTATGTAGAAAAACAGTTTTCCTACTTCTCCTACTAGCAGCAGTACCACAACTCCTAAGTATTAAAAAACCTTCTGAAGAAAATAAACCTGACTTTTCTTAAAACAGTCAAATGTACCCACTCTGGTGAAACAGATTTGAGAGTCAAGCTAATCCAGTAACACATCCTGGCTCAGAAAAGTCCCCTGAAAAGCTTGTCTTTAACTATTCTGAAGGTTTAAACTGTCAATAGGAGGGATAATAAAACAAAACATGAAAAAAAAAATCACAATAGCTAAGCACAGAGTAGACTCTTCCAAGAAACAGCGAAAATCATCTTTCAATAACCTGAGGAAAAATAACATGAAAAGTGTGACAAAAAATATTTGAATTCACACTCTGAAAGCAAATCCTCAAATGAAGTACTGTCCTAAGACAAGGCCATTTTAAATTACCTTCTGAGAGGTTTGAATTTACATCACAGGTATAGCTACACCAACACACTCTAACACCAAACTTTCCATGCATGTTACAGGTTGCTCATGAGACTGATTTTTATTTTCTAAGTCGCACACTTCTGCAACCACCACCACATTTATTTCTCCACAACTAGCATTTCTTACATATGAGGAAGCAGAGCTCCTACAGTTAGCTTATTCAAACACACTGGCCAGTTGTAGGGTAAATTACAGGCATCTAGAAACCTGTGTTTGTGATCACTTGGTTCTTTTGTCAAGTCAATTTTTTAATCTAAAAAACACGTCATCTACCCATTTTCAGTACAAGAATACAGTCATAAGTCTTTCTATAGATACCTACAACTATCACAAACTCAAACTATTTTCCTCCACCGATATTCAATGCATCCCAAAGAATTTTGATGATATTTTATCTGGGTTATTCTGCCTTACAGACCTCCAAACCATTTCCTTATCAGACTGCAAATGCAATACTATTTTGTATTTGATTATAGAAGTGTCCAAAGTGTCCTGGTTTTAAACCTGCTGTTTCAAATGACCTCCATTTCACAGCAGAAGTAATTGGGGGTACAGCTACTACCCCATACTCAGAATCAGGAACAACAAGGACAGTCTCTCATCCTTTGCTGCAGTAGCTCAGTAGCTGCTCTTCAACCTTGTGCTACATTACAAGGAAAGAAACACTCGCCAAGTCCTCCCTTCCTGCTTCCTTGACTATCCCTTAAACCCTGTTTCAACATAACTTAGGCACCAGGCTCTTTGCACATGCACCACAGGATACGTGGGGTAGACAATTGCTTCAGTCATTGGCATGCCTGAGGTTCATGCCCTCCCTCAGCCTGTGACAACTTGCTCAAATACCTATGCCTTTAGCTGCACAGGGAAGTTGGACACGAAGTGCTGCTAAGAAGAAAGAGGATAAAACCCCTTATTTTACTATTCATTTGATCTGAGGAAAGCATAGGAGAATGCAGGGCATGGCAGATGCTGCCCTCTCCCACTGCACCAGCTCTCAGCCCTTCGGACCACAAATAAGGGTAGAAAGCCTCACACATTTTTCACTCAAGCTTACTTAGCAAGAAAAACTCTGTTGACCTGTACTTCCCTGCCTGGGTGCTGAAAGCAAACTCAGTCAGGACAACAGGAACCCTCCGAAACAGAAATCACCATGTACCTTTAAACAGATTGCACACAGGCTAACCTGCTCATATTCTGTCATTTCTAGAGGAACAGCTGCATATCGAATGTATCCCACACTAGCCTTTTTTCCTTTTTTAAGATGTAAACATTTAGAACTTCTTTTTGTCTTCCAAAGTGACATCAACAATGAAAAATACTGTATCTAGTACTACTACCACAGTTTATTAGGTCTAACCACCTGCAATAACTGAAGCATTAATTCAGCTGTGACAGCCAGAACACTTAAAAATTAAAAAACCTGTGATTTTAACAGCCTAAATTCATCCAGAAAGTCTCAAACTGACATTTTGTCACAATAAGATCTTCCGTATATTAAATCATCTCAATTTAAAAAAATACGCTCTTAGAAGTTGTTTTTAAATATTTAGAACTGTACTACGATCTCAGTGATTTTGGTTCATTGGTGATATCCCATGATAGTAGTGCAGCTCCTAAACATAAGACATTACTTCTTAATAGCTCCATTAAACATGTTTCAAGACACAAAACAATTTTGCAAGGCCTGAGGGAATAAAAAAAGAAGGGAAATTATGCTATGTGTGAGGCAATTATGCTATCTGTGAGTCAACACTAGCTACTCTTCACTTTCTAAATATCTACACAGATAACTGTTCCACAACTGCCTTGGACTTTTTGACACCACACGATCATTAATTGTTTCCTACTTCTAGGCTCAGAAAGGAGAAAACTACAGGAATATCATCAGGTTTTAATAGTTCATGGTAGGTGGCATATGAAAAATCTAATATGTATTTGAATACTGATTTAATCTATTATAAAAGTTTATCATAAAGTTGGATACCTCATTATCCACTCGCATCCAAATGGTTTTGTTTATGCAAGCAGCATTTTTATTTATAATTTAGTACTCCCAGTCATGAGTGTGACAGTAAGATTCATTCATTTATCCCTTAAAATCTAAAACATGGGAACTCCAAGACAAAAGCCCCACGTGTGGCCATGTTAATATGGTTTCTGGGAAGCGGTTGTTTACAAAACCAAGATAATGATTCAGCCTCTCTTTGTGTATTTGTTCTTTCATTCTTCTGCAACTGAACATAAATTTGGATTAACTATTCCAGGATGTTGTGTTATCTCATTCTCCCCATCATGTGTCACAGTTTTGACTACTGAACCAGGACCAAATAAGCAGTTCTGATCTCAAGGTAAAAAGCCCAATATCCCATTACCTGAGCCACAGAAATAAAGCTTTCATGAAAACTTACTGCAAGTAAATTTCACGGAAATTCACCATAGTTTTGTCTAGTTGATTTTATCAAAAATAAGTCTCAGACTTCTACCCTGTTCCTACATCTGTTATTGCTGGAAAACTACTTTCTGAAGCCTGAGCAAGACTGCAAGTACCTTGTTATTTATCTGCATTCATTAAGACTATGACATGTCCTAAACCTCTTGCAATAGTTATTGCAAAGAAACTGTAAAATACAAGCAAGAATAAGTATCCTCGTTATCAATTAGCCAATTTCACTTAGCAATCCTACAAGAGCACATAAATGGCTGTCAAACTGAGCATCACACACCAATTCTCCTTTGAAACTACCTAGCAAAAGTGAAATACCTGCAGTCTGCACAAACAGCAGATTTGCCTTATAAGGGTCCTTTCCCAGAGTACTTGTCTTATTCCTCAATCAGCTCCCTGACTTCCCTGAAGCCACAAAACTGAGAAGCAATCAGATAAATTTAGACAATATTTTGTGTGCCAGAAGACCATGAATAAAGTCATTAAAATCCTTACATCTACAATTTGTGATTCCCAGTTCACAATACTTATCCAGAGCACAAAATGCTCTAACAAAAATAACAAAGATTAAACTTAACAATGACTTCAGAGCTAAATAATTATGTAGCCCATTTTATCAGAAAAGTGCCAAAATCTTATTTTTTAGTTTCTGAGATCACAGCTTAAATTGGTTTTAATCTGAGATGTGATGAAAATATATCCATATTTACAACTATGCTATACACTCCCACAGCTTGGCATTTAAACCACTGATAATGGCATCTCTCCCCTAGGAGGTCTGCAACCAATCTGTCAAGCATATCCTATTTCAGCAAAACTTTCTAACCAAGCAAATACAAAACTCTCAATTAGGTGATCTGCCAGCATGTCTTTGAATGCATTAGGTGCCAAATTTGAATAAAGGGAAAACAACACTGACAAGCATTCATGCCTGTCAAGATCTATGCTAAAGCTGCTTTACTTCTGGTGAAGCCAGTGAACAATAAGCAGGCTCTGTCCCTGGAAAAGTGTCTGAGGACAGGGCCACTCATCCTTCCACTAGCATCAGAGAAATGACACAAACGAGCAGAACAGAAGTCAAAACCTTCCCCTTCTGGCAGCAATACACAGTACGTACAAACAGCAAGTTTTTATTACACAATGAGAACTGAAAACATCCTTCAGGATCCTCCTCCACCAGTACCACCATGTCCCCAGTAAATTTCCTACTCCCATAAAACCTCCTATGTTGGGTCGGTTACCATTATAAAGAGGAAGGATCTACTTACAAACAATATAAAGCTTTCCTTTTGTAGCCCTACAAGTTCTTTCATGCTCTTCATTAACGAAAAAACACAAGTCCTGTATAGGCAATTACAGAACAGTAAAATCATCCAGAACATAATCTTTGGAAGCAGATGTCTCCAGGAAGAAATAGTGAGGAAGGTGGCCTGACTTCAGCATGCCTGACTCTCCATACACCTGCACTGTAGACTGTCCATCCTAATTTCATCACTGGCCCTTGCCTGACTGCTAGTAAATCGCTTAAATCCCATTTCTAATCTATGCCACAAGAACAACAAAACTGTGAGTGTTCCCTATGCCAGATTTTCTTTTCAAAAAATAAAAGAGGATAAATATTTTTTTAATCTGTATTTCACAGGTTTAGTGAAAGAGCAGACAGGTAAAACTAAAGGATTTGAGAGTTGGAAGGTGGAACTAACAGCTGGAGATTGTGTTCACCCAACTGTGATAAGTAGCAGCCAGACTAGTCTCCCTGGCTCTTTTTTAATCCATCATGAGAATAGGTAGACTTCAGCCTAGTTGAGGATTCCACCAGAAGCACATATTAATTCCTTTCAGCAAATATTACATCTGTGTGGAAGGATGCCACACTTCCTAATGCAAGGAACTTTTAACCTTTCCCCAAAAGACCCCCTTTAGTCACGGCCGTTTTACAAATGGAAACAGACAACTTCCCTGCTCAGATAAGCCAAGTATCAAAAGGCTTAACTGCACGGGTGACAGAATGTGTGAAGTTTCCTAACTCCTGTTAAACGATGGGCTCAATAGCAGTGATGCTGTAATAAAGATTCCATGAATTTTAAAAATGCATTTTTACAGCATCCATACCCCAAGGACAAGCCCATTAATGGCATACTGTGAGATTATTCTTCAACTTCCTAAGGTTTTAGCTTAAGCAGAAAAAGGAATATGACACTAAACAACAAGGTAAGAAAAAACTGGAAAATATGAGAAAATTCATTATTTGAGAGGACAAACAACAACGTTTCTCAGTTTACGTTTTCTCCATTTTATAACAGGCACATGAATCATGGACATGGTGTATTTAAGTGCATTTCTGACCTATATCTTTTGTAGCTAGAGAGAGATAAATATATCTACACACTCAGTAAATTGCCACAGGTGTTTCAATTCTATTGGAACATATTCGGCTAATTTTAAAGGGTTCAGTTATACAATGTTGGAGGAAAAAATCTGATTCTAAGCTCATTTAAAATGTTCTAAGCCCTATCTCTAAAAATAGGGGAAAGTTAAACATAGCTAGAAGCATATTGCATAAAACAAATATATCATTATACCAGTGTTATGAATAACTGCTGGGAAATGCTTTACTCTGTTAGCATATTCAGTCAGTGGGATCAGCTGTATACAGTGCAAGAGAAGCTAGGGAAAAGAGACATAGTTTGGCAAGGAGAAAGGAATGAGTAGGCTAACTGCTATGTTAGCCCTTAGCTATTAATAGAATAGCCATTAGGAATAGCTCAATAGTTAGCTACTCTTCAGCTATTCCTTGATTAACATAATTAAATAAAATTCAGAGAGAACAATTAAGAACCTCAACCCAGTTTGAAGATGATTTGAATATAAAACTTGGTTTTAAAATTGAAAGTGAATTTCTTTCCAGGTGTCCGCCTCCTTCACTTTTTTCCACATGAAGAATGCCCACTGCTTCATCACAAGCAGAATGCTCTCTGCAGATCTGCATACAGTGATCAATTCTACATATTACCTTAATGAATAGAGACCAACTTGGGGAGGAGCGACAGTATACTTGAGGGAAAAAAGGGGATTTTACTAAATGAAGGTACCAAGGGAATGTCATTTTCCTAGCTTAATATCTACATATCTGAAGATGCTAAAGATGTACCATCTACAGTGATAAAAATAACTGTTGAGGTGTTTCAACTCATATAGGATTTGGGGTTTTTTGTTTTGCTCTAAAGATGAAGAAAAAAATCTGTTCAGAGATACAGCCTAATTCAATAATTTAAAGCTCAACCTTAATCTATAGATAAAAAATGCTGCAGTCTGTTCCAATGTACTTAAAAAAAAGGCTTGACTGATGCATTCAGGGTAGAAAAGTACATGACAAGTTATAGTAACTAGTATTCAAATATAGAACAGAAATTTATTTCCCAAAACAAAAATTTTCCCAGGCTGGATGAACTTTTTAGTGAGTCTTCCAGTATCACTTCAAAAATCCTTATCTAGAAGTTTATCAGATTTCAATTCTTCAATAAGTAATCTAAAATAAATTGTTCCGAGGAAGTGACTGAATAAGGCCACAGTACATTTGTTGGGCTTTGTTTGCTTGCTTGCTGTGGTATCAAACTATGACATCAGTTATATGAAACTTTTATAATTTTGCTAATTAGCTTTCTCCCCTCTTTTTGTCTTAGCTTGAAAATATAGCATGACAGAGCAGTTACATTTGTGATTTAATCACCTGTTTCACCTCTCAGGTAATGCAACAAGCAATCTCTGCAGTACACAAATGAACTGATCACCTAGGATTCTAACATTAGAACAACTTAACATTATAAAGTACTATTTGGTCAATCATCAAATTTTCTATTCATTCCCATTTCAGTTGCATTTTAAAGGATGGTTAAAAGCTGCAATTGGAAGGTCTCCTATCAAATGCAAAAGTAACTGGTGCCTGAACTGTCTAATAAAAGCCTTTTAGTTCCAGGGTACATACAGGTTATTGCACACCTCTACATTTCCATAGCCTTAAAACTGACAAAACAATCGTCTCCTGTAAATCACAATCAAATGTTTCCTACTCTATAGCCCATTTTGCTATACTGTGCAGTATATTATATTTTTATTTACTAGGGCAAAAAAAAAAACCAAAACACCAGTCATTCTCATTTTCCAATACTTTGTAGACTGGAAAGTATCTCCCATGTATTACAATGTCAACTACACATGATTCTTGGTCCAAGTTCAAAAATTATTGTAGGCTCACTGTGTTTTAAAATTTAAGTAGACCACTTGCCCTTTTCAAAGGGTAGTAACATTAACAAAAATCTCTTGATATTTCTATGGTCTGAGACATAACAGATCAAGGAAAAGATATATAGTTTTCAGTTATTTCATTTTATTGCTTCCTGTATCAGGTGACAAAAACAAATATTGCTGACAATCCCTAAAAATTGTCTTTGGAACATGTCTAGTCTCTCTGGGATTAAGTTTTAAAAAACTTTACTTCATTTCCTAGTACAATGAAATGGTTTGTATAACAGGTCAAAGTACAAATAACAGAAGGTCAACTTTATGTTGCTTGGCTACAAAGCACCATTTTTTTTAATATTTTCACAGTGACTAACAGAAGAATGTCAAGAATTCCTTCTTATGCTGAGGCATGCTATCGGCCACCATTGAAATGGGCCTGGTATTTCCAGCTCTTTGCATGCTCTACTACATGCAACAAGCATCTGAAAGAAATTCTTGTAAGAAATTCTTATCTGGAGGTGGCTACCATTTCCCTCCTAATTCCATCGATTTCTTCTCCTTTTAAGAAAACCAACTAGACAGGACACTCCACCAGTGCAGACACTGTCCTAACCACAGAAGAATACAACACAACCAACCACAGGATAGAGTAATTCTGCATTATAAAGACTGCACTATAAACTTCAATGTACACTCTTTTGGATATATTTGGCAAGTAAAACATTAGGTAACCCAAAAATGAAAGCCAACTTTAGGCAGTCATGGCTTTAATCTAGAGTCACCCTAGTGGCAATAGTTTTGTATCTATGCTGAAAATATTTTCTCAAAAATAGCAAAATATTTTTTTTTCTCTGACAGAGTAGTTGAAGTGACAGATACATGGACATCCTGCCACCAAATATACAAAGGGTAGCTCTTCTAGGACTGCACTGCACCACCGTGCTCTGCATCTTTCTCCTCAGAGGTGCCCAATTACCACTACTCTGAACAGACACCATCACCAGTTGCTGCTTCTCACTGTTGCTGCACAGCTGATCTCCAACAGCTAACAAGATCTGCAACCACATTTCACTTTAAAAGGTAGATGTGAACTATGACTCCTTTGGGACTCCTCCTGCAACTACTGTAAACTCAATTTTCTAAGAGATCACACACAGGTCTACAAGTATTCTGCAGCTGATTTCAGGTATAACTTTGGCCCGTTTAACTTATGGTCTCATTAAAATTAGTGAAACCTGTTTTCAGCAGACTTGAAGACAGCACTGGTGACTACACGTGGACTAGCAGTACAGCAAATGCTGCCGTGAAATCTCCCTGCAGGGGTTAAAAGTCTTTCAGTGTTCCCCTCCTTCAAGTCAGTCTCTTTGCTGCTAAGGCTTTGGAACACACAGATGTGCAACTCTACTAACAACACACTCTCCCCAGGTTTATTGGAAACAAAACTTTCCCATATTCAAGACCAAGACTCATCTCAGTAATAATGAGAAGAGACTCTGGCAACTCAGTTTATAGGAATCAAAATGGTGGACCTATCATAAAACCTTTTTTTTAAAAAACCAACCAAACAAAAAAAACTGTTTCCATGTCATGCCAAAAAGAAATAAAAAAAAAATTGAATACACAAAGATAACCTGAGGTGTTGCTTCACTCCTCTCCCCATAATATCAAAGCACTTCTAAGGGTATTCCAAATCTGAATAAATGAAAACATGGTAAATATTTTGCTCCTTGCACTTTATGGAGTATATCTTCAGTACAATTCTACCCAGCTATCTGTCAGTCCACAGCCAACAGACATCAAAGTCTCAGAACTACATGGCATGTGAAAATAGTGAAAAATCACTAAATTAGGCCATCTTTGGTTTAATACTTTTTCTTCACTCTCTGACCCCTGAAGGACTGTTAATGTGTTAAAGAGTCACCTCCCCCTCTTAAAGGGGAGTGCAGCATTGCCCTTCATTGCACAGTTCAACCTCTTCATTTGTCTTTGAAAGCACTGTATAAGCAGCTGCTCTTCATGGTAACTACCTCCTTTGATTAGCTGCTATGAAAGCCTCTATCAATAGCATATCTTTTTATCTCATATCTTCTGACATACTTTGAAAATCCTATTACAGTGGACTCTACCCTCAAGGTCTGAGTTTAAGCTGCACCCTCCTCGTTAACTATATTATAATTGCTGTCAGCCAGAACCTGTTTTTCTCCAGAGCACCACTAGACAATGCTGACGAGGTATTTGTGGACTGAAACATCCTGGCAGGCTCACCCCAACACTGTAATTCTTCAGAGGTATTATTGCACAGACCTGATTAGTTTGAAACACTGCACAAGCCTGTGGAGTGTCTCCCTGCGGGCACATCAGAGGTCACAAACACGGTCCTTCAGAGTCCAGGCTTGCCCTCATTAGCATGCCGCTCTGTGTCTCAATACCACACATTTGTTCTGTTTATACCCTACGACTTCTTGCATGCACTGGGTGAAATCCTTTCCTGATATAACCCTTGGAAAAGACAGTAACTGTGAGCATCAAGAGAAAGAAAACATTTCAGAAATTGCTCATTTCAGTGACAACAGCCTGTACTGAAACCAGATAATGTCTAAGGTACATTTACACACACACACACAACATGTTTCCACACCTTGAGTTTTTGGAAATTTTCCAGTCTTATCTCAACAGCAAACTCTTCCTTTTTGTTAGCAGCCACTGATAATAACTCTCAGTTCAAAATTTGTTACTGGTAAGATTCCTCTATGTGGCAGTTTTGCCTTCATGGTCTTTGTTTCTACCCTGTAAGTTACACCTGGCTAGGAGCACTCAAGAGATTCTCTCTGACCCACAGAATTCTTTCCAGTAGCTTAAATGCACAATGCCCAGTTTGAGCAACTTCACTAAATCCCTTAGAGGATTTACAACCAGAACCACAGTCAGTATTCAGCTTTTTTCACTTTTTTTTTTTAGCTAATTTTAATTTCCCCACTTGCAAGTTGGCATACCTGTAAAGAAAGCTTGTTTTCTTCTTTATAAACATGTTGCAAATGTCCCTTATCAATTGCCAAATTAAATTCCAATTTAAATTAACTAACGTCGCTTACAATATTCTTCAAAGCCTTGCCACTAGGCATTTGTTCCTCACAGTTAACATACTCAGCTAGTCCCAAGATACACGCAAGCAGCTACAAGGTTTCCTTCTCCTCTTGTCTCCTAGCTTTTCCCTGTTTCGGGTATTGATTTCAAAAGGATAGTACCACTACTTCAAAGTAGTTGATGGTCCTTGTGAAATCAGTAACAATATTCATATTCAGAAACTGCTAGAAACTTGGAAGTTTGGAAACTACAGTTTTAAAAAAAAAGTTAGCTGTTAGCTGATTTTCCTGCTTTCTAAAACAAATTTAATGGGGGGGGGGGAAGTCCCAAAAAAATCGTAGGAGATTTTTTATCCTGAATAGTGACTGCAGCTCAAAATATCTACGCAATATTCCCAATGCCTCCCTTAGCTTCCTTTTCTCCTTTTGACAAAGCAGATTCTACATGAGCAAGTCTCCTGAAAAGCCACATTAGAGATAAACAGCAAGTTCACAAAAAGGCCTGTCAGTCTTGCTGTACCACACAAAGTACAACAAGTATTAATTAACACGATTTTGGGATGATAACTCACTATTCCCTACAGCGTAGAAGACAAACAACAAAACAATCAAGAAAATAAACTGTATCGCTTGACTTCTACAATACCTAGAACACTTCAACTTCTATTCATTTCTGCCTCAGATCTCCCCTCAACAAGGGGGCAGGTAGCAATATAAATGTAGTAGCACTTCTGTTTAAAAATCCAAAGTAGTTGCAAGTTTACCAAGTGGAATATAAAATTAATTATCAAACTGCAACATCAGAACCGTTGTACAAGATTGGACAAAAATCTTTGTGTATGGAATTACGGAAATGTTACTCCTGAAATGTCCTTTCAAAAAAATTAAACACTGAAAATGAACCTAAATCCCTTCCTCTTTCAATGAAGTTTCTCACTGTATTTAGCATGTCAGAAAATGCACAAATTCAACTGCAGCAGAGCATTCCACAGCTGTGGGTACAAAGGACACGCAGTGAGTGTTAAGCATTAAACCAACACAAACAGCAAATTGATTTTCCAGAAGAGCCTTTTAGAGCATTTCAGAACTTCAAAATGGAGGGAAGAGAGCAGAAGAAGGAAACTACAAAAACTGAACTGCTTTGTTCTTCTGTGGAAGTAATTCAACACTAGATACAGATGACACAAAACATAAGACATCACAATTATTAAACAATAAGAAGTTACGCTAATTATAACTTTGGATAGGAAACTATTTTCAAAGTCCCAGGAGTCAAACAAAAAATGGCTTAACATGTACAACTAACACTTCTATTCAAGTTAGCATTGAAGATACTGTTTGTTTATACTGTTTCTTGAACAGATAGTAGAACACTGAATCATGCAATTTGATAAGTAAAATGCTCTAAAAATTAGTGTAGGTGGCCCCATGGAGCGAAGATAATTAAGAATTATCTGGGCAGCCAGAGGGGATCCCCTTGCAGCTCCCCCACCAAAGGCTGAGGAGGTCAGCTCCAGCCTCCCCCACATTTTGGAGGTGTAGGGGCACACCTAAGTCACTGGCCCTTGCAAAGGACAGCAGCAGTCTTACACCGCTAAAGTCTCATTCCCTGTGCCCATCTCTAGGCTGGCAACAGAATTCAGAAATGTGAATGGAACAGCAGGACAGCTCTCTGAGATAGTCCCTGTTACCAGGCACATGTCTGATGTACCGAGCAAGGGATGTCAACCTGCATCACAGTGTGCAGAATGGCCCTTGCCAAGCAGGCTGTGGGCTTGGGAAAGACAGGGTGTGAGAACTAGTACTCATACCGCACAACTTAGTTGCACAGGCTTCTAAATCGGTCAAATAAAATTTACATTTTCGTGGCAGCATGAAGACAGAAGTGGGAGGAGAGGAGGTACTTCACTGCTACGACTGCTCATTCAAACTCCCAACTGTTTCAGCTTTCCAATAAAGCTAATAGGCTTTCCTTAACTTCTAACATTTCTCCAGTTTCACACCTCCAACTCATGAATTTCTACGAACCTGTGGTAAAAGAGGATGGCTGATTAAACAAAATCTAAGCTATTCCAAATTTGCAGGATGAGGAATAGATGACAGATCAGAAATTTAGGAGAGGAAAGAGTTCACACAACCTTAAATAAGCCAGTCACTATTTGTCTGTGCCATACTCTGGAGTTTGGAGGAATATATTTATCAGAATGTAGACGCACACATTGCTGTGTTATCCCCAGTTTTGGCTACTAAAATCTCAAAGTTGAAAAAAAAATTTAAAAAAACAAACAAAAAAATTAAAAAACACCACCCTGTGGTTCCATGCAGCGTTTTCCAGACGGGCCCCCGGACGGGCGGGAGGGCGCGTTCCCCTGCTCTCCGGCCGCAGCTCCGCGGCCCCGGGGACGCGCCGCGCCAGCGCCCGCGGCTCCTGCGCGTTCTCTACCGCCACCTCCTGGCCCCTCCCGGCCCGCAGAGCCCGAACGGCTCCCGAGGCTGCTCGGGAAGAGGGGACACGGGGAGCTGATGGACGAGGTCTTGAGAGAAACTCACTGGCAGGGAAAACGAAACCAAACCGAAAGAAACAAGCAAAAATACCTAAAAACCTTCAAAAAACAAACCGGGAAAAATAAAGGAAATTGGAGCCTTTTTTTTTTTTTTAAAGCTTCGTTTGCTTCCCCCAAACCGAAAGAGGGAAAAAAAGGTGATCAAGGCAGGAGAAACCAAAGACTGAGCTGACACGAAAACAAGGCGCATGATAAGCTCAAGCCAACTGACTCCCAACAGCGGCTTCCCGCAAACTGTATTAGTTTTTACCGAAATGGGAAAAAATGAAGCAGCTTTGCTTGTGTCAAAACCCAAACCATCAGATAGCTCCACAGCTTCCGGCTCCACAGCAAGGCTAAGAGCCTGCAGGTTGAGGAGAGCTCACCAGGATATTTATCTATCCACTGACTCTTCTTGTCACCTGCCCTCCTGGAGAGCCTCCCAAAGGGGCTGCAGTATCAGAAGGAGATACCACACACTGACAACACCTACAGCTTTCAGTCAACTTCCTGGCCACCCAAGCTCTTCCAGCAGGAAGTTTAAACCCCACTACAGCAGGCAAGGTCTCCCCCGCGCTTCATTCATATTGGTTCCAGCTAGCTGGAAAAAGACAACCTGGGAACACCAGAAATAATCCCTACATGCCCACAATTAAATGGCTTGAGAAGAAAAAGACACTTTCCTGCAAGGTAGGGAGAAGCAAAGTATCCATCTCGAGTCTGTTCTTAAAGCTTCTTCTCTGACGCTTTTTTTCATTTTACTTCCTGGTTACTGGCTACTGACAAAAGGGATTTGCTTCTGCAAATGATTTGAACCAAGCTTTAAAGGAAACTACTGCATGTATGAAGTTTGAAATTCCAAGAGAAATTAAAATCCAGTCAGAAAATTAATACATGAAAATGTGTTTGTATCAGAAAAATTATGTTCTTAGTTTTCATGTATTTCTTATGGTTGTACCTAATTGCATGTAAGACTACCACCCAAGACTCTATGTCAACAGAAAAAAAGATAGTACTCACATGTGCAACGCCTGGAAAAATCACACTACTTAAACATCAGGCAAAACATATTGATTTTTGTGGTTAAATGTCAGGTTAATGTTGCATTTATAATTAGTGCACATATAATTACACAGAGGTTTTTTTGTAAAAAAAATTGACCACGATTCTCATAACAAAAAAAAAAAAGGAAATAAAACCCAAAAGAAAACAAACAAAATAAGCCACCCCCACACAACTTTTGTAATCTATAAACATGGTTTACAAGCATCTGAAATTGTCTGATGCTTTCTGCTGTCTCCAACATAGGCTACTTATAGAAACAGATCTTGTAACAACATCACATGTAAAATAAATGTGTCCAACTTTGTTTGTTAGAACAATTTACATGCACTTGCATGACACCACGCTATGAGCAACTCAACTCTACATTCCTGTCCAAACAAATCTAATCTCTTCCTTACAACAAGCGCTCCAGAGCCTTCAAGTTGATTTTACCCAAGAGTATTTCTGGGCTTTCTTTGGAATGCTTGTGGGGTG
>VZRL01006640.1:1528815-1554379 GCA_013397895.1 Origma solitaria
GGGATGAAGAGTGAGGGACCATGAGGGAAGAAACACCAGCAAGTAATAAGCAAATACAGATGGAAATTAAACCTTATTTTGTGTGTTGACCAAAAAAAATTATGCCATTCCCCATAAATCACTGCTTGGCTAACACTGACCTCCGCTAAAATGTTTACAATGTTAATGATGTCCTGTAGATTCAATCTCTATGAAAAACGGTACTTTTGCCTCCTCTACTAATTTACATTATTCCATTCATATGTGCTTGCACACTGGATCATAAATTATGTGCTCATAGCCTGCTAAACATCCAGCTTTCCTGTTTCCATTAAAAATTGCTACTTAAAATAGGCAGGTAAAGGTTTTCTACTAGGATTTGATTAAAAATACTTTTCAAATCTGAGAATAAAAGAAAGAATTTCATCTCAACTCAGATGCAGATTATACCATTTTTTCTGTTCATTCTTTTACCTCCTTGATTTAAGCTACTGCTCCACAGCTTGTCTTGCTTCTCAGTTGATAAGCTTTTTAGAGAAGGGAAATTAGACACTTTTTTGTGTCGGAAATGTTGTTCACATTTATAGCTCCACAGAAACAACAAAAGCATGCATACAAACTCCCTAACAAATTGCTTTGTTAAAAATATTTGAAAGTTTAAGCAAGTTACAGGTTTAAATCTGTGCCAAACCTTAGTAGTTGCATAGTTAAGGTTCACTCTTTACTTTGACCACCGCTCACAGTAGAAGTCCACAGACTCTGTACTACTGCTCGGAAGTTACGAAACTTGGTAACTTCCAAACTTCACTCCACTATCTGCAAGAACAAAAGTCAAATGGAAGAGTGCAAGGGTACCAGAAAATCAAGAGGAACATATAAAAGCATGTTCTCAAAGGGTTTCTTCCACAGATAAAGCGTAGCAGTCAGTGAAGAGGAAGATTACTTCTTCACTACTCTCAGTTAGAGGTTTTCCCACTGCAGACCCAAAAGAGAGAATAACTGTCTGCACTCAAGCAGAGTACCAGCCCATTAATCAGAATTAGACATTTTAAAGTGACTACTTTTCAAAAAAAGATGAATTGCCATTCCCATAAAATTTCTAAGTTTATAACCACAGCTTGTAAGCACCTACAATTTCATGTTTTCTATTACCTCCAACAAACGCTTTGCATTTGTAACATGAGAGACTGCAAAATGCATTTCTCTGTGTTACTCTCAACATTATTTCTCTTTTTCTGTCATACATTCCACTACTCATTTGCAGATATTCTCTGAGAGAAAGTATTAAATCCCACAAACCTTATTTAAAAACAGGGAAGTTATTGCATCAAATTTCATAGCTTTCATAAAGCATTCAGCTATTATATTGATGGCCACAGGAACATTATACATAATTTAAATAAATCCTACTGGTCTTGTCCTCCTTCCACAACTTGAACAAAGGGATCTACATAGAATTACTGACCAACAAAAATTAATTAAACAGGAAGGGTGAGAAAATGCAGGCATCTATTCTGACGTGTCCCAGAAGCATTAAAGTAATGCCTGACTTAGCACTAGCATACAACATTGTAAAATCTATCTCTTAAAAGATCTAGAACCAGCTTTAACCTTCCAATAAGATTCCAGATGAGGACAGTCTAAAATTTCAACCCCCAGAAATAATTTTGTACCAAGGTTATTAGTTAGGAATGCAATTTTTAAAAGCATGCTACTATACCTACCCAGACACTACCCGCACCTTCTTCACAGCCCCTTTGCAACAATTGCTGAAGATCAGAGATCCCATTTTTAAAGGAGTCTGACTGATAGAACAGTTAATTTTCCAATTAACACTGACATAACTGAGTTAGTCCTTATAATATGCATTGAAGACGAAACAACAAGTGTTGTCTTTTGACAATTATGGTCAAAATTATATTTAACATTGCATATTTAACCTTAATGAATTTTAATATTTAACAACAACATTTAACATAAATGAATATTGCCAATATTGATTAGGTTGTCACAAACTCAACAAACACTTCTCAGATACATCACAGTGCTCTTTGTCCCTCCCATAACAAGAGCCAAAATTCAGACTGCACTGACAAGTACAAAATCCTCTCTATGCTAGGTTTATCCCTTTCCAGAGAACTCCTTTATTTACCAAATTGGAGATGAATGACTCAACCATGAGAATAAGTCAACAGTACAGTTTCTAGCTTGACAGCACAATAGAGAACGATAATACAAATCTTGATATTGTTTGTTCTAGATATATCCAACTCTACTTAAACAAAACCAAAAAAAAAGCAAGGAGTTTCAAATCTCTATGTTCAAGTCCACTTTCCTTGTTCGCAATGAGATCAACCATGAAGTTTCAATACAGGGATTCTGTTCTAAATGCTGTTGAACTACAAAATCTGACTCAAAGTTTAGACATAGGAGAACATCATGCTAAAATTCAGGTGATTAAGCCAGGAAAATATATTTTTGAAAAGCAATGTTATGTAAGAGCAATTTATATCCTCGAGGTCAGTAACTGAATAGGGCACAAGTTTCCTGTCTAATTTTCTACAAAGTAAACTTTTAAGTCCACAGCAGCCGCTGGCAAATCTCTTTTTTATTTAATAAATAAATAAACAGAGCCATTAACAACAAAAAACCCCTCAGCTCTAGTAAATGCAAATGTGGTAACATGTTAATGGTAACACCAGTGATGGTAAGAGAGTGGCTGTATAGAGCAGTTCCTGACCATATATTTCTGTTAAACAGACTATCAAAACTACTTTCATTATTATCACTTGTCCACTTCAGACACCTTCAAAAACTCAGAATGTCACAGATAAAAGTTGTAGAGAGAATCACAATTTCTGTACTGTGCAGTTAATAAACTCTGGGGTTTTAGTTGTATAACACTATCCCTCCTCAATCACTCCAAGAAAAATTTAGATCTGTTCAAAGAGTAGCAGTTACAACCTGGTCTGCATCAAATGGTACATGGAACTCATAAAATAAAAGTGTGATCAGGCGCAGCAAACTTTACCTCCATGCAACACTGTCAAGACCAAGAAATCAGGAAACAGAGCCCTGAAACCACAGACTATAGAATAAATCTGCAATGTTTATCATTTACATCTTTAATGCCACCTAATAATACTACACGTGCAATTACGGTGGAAAGATATAATTAGGATGATTCATCTAGAACAGGTAGCACTTTCAGTCTTTTATGAAAAAGAACTTACTAAGCTACGATGCCAAACTACAAATTTGCTGTTACAAAAATACTCTCTGATTTCAAATTTATGAATCACTACAGAAACCTTCAGACAGAACTAATGTCATCCAGAGAGACCTCAAAGTTACCTTGAATAAAAAAAATTAAATAGTTTCACTTGAACTCTTTCATTCGCCTGTCATTTTCAAGTCTTTCAGCTTGAAATTAGTGACATCATTAACAGACTTCTTCCCTATTTGCCTAACGCTAAAGGAGGACTACTTAGGAAAAAAAATACAACAGGAAAAATGTTTCCAGTGTGCTGGCATACTAACTATAGCACGCTCATGCTTATAAAAGGTTTCCACGTGCTATCCAAGGAAAGTTACAAACAGACTGACACAAAATAATTGGTAAAAGGGGAAGCATACATTCTAAGTTCAGTCCAGTAAGTAATGCAGATTTGATTACCAATTCTGACCTTTTACCACTTGAAATCACAGGAGAAAAATAACGTCATGACTACAAGGATGCAAAACCCTTTAACGTAACACTGTAACCTTTCTGAGCAGCTGAAAACAGATATTAATAAAGTGTCAAAGAGGCCACAGGAGACATAACACAGGAGGCATGAGGACATTTACGCAGAGGAGGCTTACAGAGAATACTGGCATTTGGGTTGGTTAAGCCAGCATACAGCTGAATATAAGAATGCACTATTTATTGGTTTTCATCTAGGTCTGGTGGCAACAAGCACTGCACAGTGTTTCAGGATGAAATAAATTGCATCCTTCCCCCAGAAGTGGATGGAGGATTCTGGAGAATTTCCAACCTTTTAGCTGCAGCTGTAACTGCAGGGAGCCCAGGGAAACGGAGTGGGTACTTCATCCTTTCTAACCAACAGCAGGCAGTCAACCCAAGTCAAAGCAAAACACACAGCCTTAACTCTGAAGCCCCAGAAAGCTGCTCAGACACCATGTGATGGGGAAAAAATTGAAAGGGCTGCCAGTAAACAGGATAACAGATGAAGGGAAAACCTAGGGGCGTGATTTAGTATTTATCACCCTTACCTAGTGGCACACCAGCTATGGCCTCCACCCTTTGTGCTCGTACTCATGCTCACCTGAGCCACAAAGCCAAGGATCTGGAGCTCTCTCAGATCAGGAATCAAGCCTGCACATCCAGGATCGCCGCTGGCCCTGCTGCCTCCCTGCAGCAACAGCATCGCTCCTGGCCTTCCCTTCCACCTAAGTGGCACCTCAAGGAATAGGTTCCCGCTGGATTATCAAGCTGAACTGGCAAACCAGGAACAGCCAGGTTCATGCCAAAGAAAGGGAAGGAGAGGCACCAAGAGAAGCACCAATTCAGGTCAGCTGCCAAGGAACCTACTCCTAACCTCATCTCATGGAAAACCAGAAAAAGAAAAACTGCTTGTCATGTTAGCCCAGATGCATTAACAGTTTTAAGTGATTAAGACCACAGTCAAAATCTAGTCAGGCTTGAGGAGAAGTTAAAAAAACCCTTACTGCCACATTCCATTCACAGAAATTAAGTAGGATTGGAGACAAAATTACCATAACCACCTACTTTCCAGAGCACTAAACCTGTATGTAAAGTTCAGCCCAAAGTCTCATGACAGCCTAAAGCTACCATGAGTAATACTGCCTTCCACAGCTCACAAGTCAAGCTTCAGCCAGTCTCTTCCCACTTTCTTTCCAGTCTCTTCGCAGGGAAGTTGGTAACCACCATCAGAGGCGGCTGAGCAGAAAGGTCACAGAAATATTGAATAAGACAGGCAAAAGCACAAATCACTGGTCCTGAGGCAGTCTCGTACCAGCTGAAGTTTCTGTTTCAGAGGAACTCCAAGGTCCTCAAGCACCTGCCTCCAGATGCTGCAACACTTCAGGCAGGCTGGAAGCAACCCTTCAATAAGCCCCAAAAATGCCCTGTAAAATCAGCTCCAAATTATACATTAGGCCAGACAAATCTATAGCCACATGATGGAATCAAACTTACAGCTGATTATCCTAGAAGAACACAGACACACAGCACCTTAATAAATCAGCTTCAGCTTGCCAGCATGAAAAGTAATCATTTCAGTTGACTCATGGTTTCTCTCCCAGTTTCCCTTCTGTTTGCATTAGTGAAAGCAATTGGAATGAGTGCTCAATAATTAGAAGACAAAACAGAGCAGGGGTGTAATAATAAACAAATATGCAGAAAAGAAGTAAAAATTATATAGGGATGCATACATGCACCTTATGGACAACTTTTAAAATGTTCCTTGTCTCACGTAAAAAGTGGAGAGTGAGTAATTTTTAATTCATAAATTTGCTACAGGCAGTTATAGTTTCAGAAGAAACAGGTATAACAATTTCATAGCATTGCTTCAGCAATGCTTGAAAGATTTCTTGTTTAATTAAGATGTTCCTAGAAACACAGAAGGGGAAATAAAATACCAATCTTCCTGAACGTAAGCAGATTTTTTTTCTTTTTAGTTTTTCTTCTAACAATGCCAAACGCTCCATAAAATTGCCTCTCTCTCTACATTAAAAGCTAGCCTGAAAACAAAAACATTCACACTTCTCATTTCTTTCCCTCCTTGTTCAAGCTAGAAGTATGTAATATCCATAACACACATGGCTCCGCAGTGAACTGTGACTTCAACATACTCGCTTGACAATGAAGAAAGCCCCAAGGTCCGTATTTGTAGGAATAAAGCAGATCATACTAATCTGGCTCTAGGAATTTCAAGACTGGTATCATATTGCAAGTGGCTACCCACTTGAACATAATTTCTCCTCAGGTTTTTCTTTCTACTTGAACTGCCAGCACTGTTAACTCATTCAAGCAGCACACATTACCACTACAAAATCCAAGGAAAGCTCCAGATCCTACAAAGAACAACCTCCAATGCATGAAACCAAATGGAATTTAAATTTAATTGATTTTGACATCATTCTAAACAAACCAGTCTGCAACTAGCAATTTGGAAGCCTATACACTATATTTGAAATTATTTTACAACTGTAGTCTTGAAAGCTTAAAAGTTTTTCTTTTATTCAAAATAGCAAGCCAAAAATGCGATAGATTTTTCTTGTGAATGAGAAGTTTTAACTGGAAACCACAAAGTTTATGCTAATTGATTTGGGTAGTCCTGAAGTATTCTCTGAATGGGGTTGCTTAACTTTCCTAAACACAGTCCATTTAAAAAGAATAATCATGAAAGACCTTTTAGATTTGAAGCATTTTCCCAGAAATTACAGAGACAAAAAGTATCAAGGATGTTCAATAAGATGCAACACTGCCAGTATTTAAGAATGCGATTCTAAGGTCTAGGCCAATAAGTACTGTTTTAAAATTCTCTTCATAATTCTTTTAAATCACTGAGAGTGGGGAAAATACAGAATAATTTTTTTTAAAAAATTAAATCAGCCATCCTACTAAACACAATCTCCTTGTTTTGGTGCTTCAGTTGTTTGCTGGCCTCTCGTTATTTCCTCATTTTCATTAATATTGCAGAGTTTCCTGTTTACAAAACATTTGAATCATCATTATTCCTGAATTTTAGAATGGCAAGGAGTCACCAGCAATGATGTACTGTACCAAAAAAAAAGAAAAAAAACATATCTGCATCAACAGTACTATCATTTCAACGGGACCAGCAACCAGTGGGAGAGAAGGCTTTTCCCCCCCATCTAATGTGACTAATTATTCTTAAAGCAGAACTTCGAAGCAAACATTTTGTGATTATCTGCATATTTGCCCTCAGTGTCTTTTATCATTTTGCTAGTCTTGTGAAGTTTTGCAGAGTGCTCATCCAACTCTTCATCAGACTGAAAATACAGCATGCAAAAGAGGAACAGAGTGTGACAAAGCAGGACAGCACACAATAATACACACACGGGATATAGAAGTGGAAGCAAAATCCTACAATCACAGCAGTCTCAAAGGTTAGTGTTATGTAACCCAGAACTGAATGCATTTTAAATGAGGAACTATTCCTTCAAATACAGTAAATGTGATATTAACTAATTGACACTAAGAGAGATCTTTACATGTAGCATGCATCCCATAACAGAAGGCACCTTGTCCACAGAAATTGCTGAAGAATTCTGTGCTAGCCAAGTGAAAGAGAACTCAATCTGCTCTTTTAATCTTGTAGTTAAGCACCAAGAAGCAAAACAGCCAATCAAAATTGTTTACTTGGATATTAATTCTTTACACAAAACCAACAGCAAATTGCTACAGAACTTTGCACTGATCATCCATGAAACAAAAGCACCTATACTTCTGGAACTAAAGAGTGCTTCTGTTTCAAATTCTAAATTCACGAAAAATTCAACATTTAATTTATACTATGTTAAAACAAACATGAACAGGTAACTACTTTTCCCAAATACCAAGTAGTCTGAGTATATTAGCCCCAAAAATTTTGACAATATAAATAAAGCTTGTTTCACAAATGCTAGTATATATCACATCAAACACATCATTGCACAAGGGTGTTTTTCTGTGGGTTGTTTGAGTTTGAGGGTTTGGGAGAGGAGGCATGTTTTCCTTGGTATGCAGAAGCTTGTTTCTTGATTTTTAACCATGAGAAGGGTGCCTGAAACAACTTCAGAGCACACAGCTTCAAGGAGACTTAAACTAATCCCTTTCAGAATCTGCCGACACAGCGCGCTCGCTGCGCGAACTCCCGCTGGATTGCTTCGAGCAGCCGAAGGAGTTAAGTCCTCCGTTCGCTAAGCAGAAGCACAGCCCCCCCTCGGCAGAAGCAAGGCCATCAACTGTGGTCTCAAAGGAGTAAACACACTTCCCTCTCCATGATCTACATGTTGGTTTCAAGCTCTGACCGGGATTATTGGAGCAGACAGTCATGGATAACAATTCCTTAAATTGCCCCGAAACAGATCACCAGATGCCTTGGGGAACTTAGCTATCTCAAGTATTTCTGAGGCTAAAGACAGTCGAGGCTCAAAGAAAGCACTACACAAACGATAAATCAGTCTTGCTGACAGACCTGAATGCCATACCTTCAGTTAAGTGACTGATATTTTGTTGGGGATGTCCGTTCATACACATTTCCTTATTGATAACCTTAAAAATCGTCTTGCACTAAAAACTACACCTCTACACAGCTCAACTTGAGTAAGCACAACGTATCATCTGAATTCATTCTTCTTAAGTAACTTCATTGGAGAACATGAAAAATGTACCTCCCTGATACACTGAGGAAGAAGGCTAAACAGGGCCTTCAGAGACTTCCCAAAAAAGAAGGATAAAACAGAGGTTCAACATTAAAAACCAGACATTTGACGTTTATGCTCGGCAGAGCAAGGAAGGGCTGAATCATATACCTACCTTATTTTAATCTTGACAAAAGAGTGTTTATGTACCATAGGATGACACATCGGAACAATGAAAATTAGTCTATCTCTAAAGTCATATTATTTCACTTTGAAAAACTTGTGTAGCCTCTTTTTCCAGAATTAGTCTACTTTAATCCAATTTACCCTAATCCATTCCTAAGGTGAATTATACTAAACTGAATTTTTATACGACATTTTAATACTGAATGAAAGCAACCCACACAGAATTTTAACATGATTTAACTAAACTGTTTTAAATTCATTTTTAATTTGAATGTGACCTTATTGTCACGTATGGACACATCACCTTCACACCTGCTTGAGAAAAGGCCAGACAGCAGAGAACAATATATCTAAAAACATTTCTGTGACAGGCAGAAAACTTCACAGAAGGTGTCCTCCATGTTGTAAAGGGAGCTTTTAATTTCACCACCTCCTTTAAAAAACCAAGGGTTAAACGTGCATGAGGGTTTTTACCTCAGCAAGTGTTGAATACAACTCTAAGATGCTTCTTTTGTGAACAGTGGAATTCACATGGAAGAACTTCCAGACATCCTCTTACTAGGAGAGCCATGCTTTCCCAATAACAGAAGCAAGAAGTCAAACTCCAAACCCTTGCTGTCTTCATGCTTGACTTGTAGGGTGACTCAAGTTATTTATAAACATTAAGAAGCATAAATCTTGCCCAACTCATAGAGTTTGGGGGGGGGGGAAGAAAAAAGCAAAGTACGTGTGATTCGGTAAACCCATNTCAAGAGGGCTGCATTGCAGATTTAGACTTTCCTGCTAACTTGGTTGGCTCTGTGAGCTTTCCCCTTGCCTGAGCCAAAGTTTTTTTTAAAAAAAAAAAAAAAAAAAAAAAAAAGCCAGTCTGACAGTTCAGAGAAGGAGCAAAGGTTATGAAAACGCCTCTCTGGAGCAGAGACCAACCAGCCATTCTGCCAGGCTGGAGCACTTTCAACCTGCATCGACCTGTTCCCACACCCCATGAAATTGCAGGCTACAGTTCAACTAGAATCAAAGAAGTGTTGCTTGTAAGACACCTCTGGAGGCCATTTAGGCCAAATACCCCCTTCAAAGCAGAATTATCACCAAGACTATAACATCAGCCACAGCTTTGTCTAGCTGAGGACTGAAAGCCTCAGTGGACAGGGGTTGCCCTGGGCAGTCTGTTCTGCTCTACCACCCTCCTACATATGAGCAATGTTTTACAGTACTCAAGCTGAGCCTCCCAAGCTGCAATTTGTGTCTACTGCCCCTTGCTGTATTATTTGCTGCTATCAAAGAGACCGTCTCTGTCATCTTCATATCCACCCTTCAAGTTCTTACAACCTCCTGTTAAGATTATCCCCTTACTCTTCATCTTGAGACTAAATAAGCCCAGCCCCCTTCAGGTGCCCCATGGAGATCACACCATCTAGGTCACACCAACTAGGTCACACCATCCAGGCCCCAGCCTCAGTAACTTCCCAACAGGCTTCAGCTTCCCCTCATCCTTCATGACCTGGGAGAGGGCAAGAACCACAATTCCTAACAAAATACCTCACCAGCACTCAGTAGCGGGGGACTGCAGCTTGCCACAATCTGCTGGCTACAATCCTCTCAGTACAGTCCAGGATGTCATTCATTTTGCTCACAAAACCAAAAAAAGTAAAAACCCCACAAAAGTAAAAAACAAACAGAAAAACAAACAAAAAACCAATCAACCAACCAACCAAAAAACAACAACCCACATGCATTACCCAGCCAGCTCTCAGCCCCAGACCCCTTTCTTGCACGGCATCACCCAGCCACTATCCAGCCTGCGCCCAGGAATACCCACCAGGTATTCCTCCTGACAAGATTGGCTCAGATGCCCTTCACAAGTCCATTCAAAATTAAATCATCAACCCCAAACTATTCTGTCTTGCAGTAACATCCCATGTATGATGATTACCACCAAAGAAGAGACACCAGGACTCACTTTGTAAATCCTGCCATTTTGAAAACAGACAGCCCCCAACCAGGGGGCACTAGTCACCCTCCATTTAAAAATTTGCATTGAACATGGAAAGACAGCAACAGTAGTAGTGTAGGTATTGTTACTATAACATGAATTACAATTACGCTTTTCTTCTGAGTGCCTAGTGAAACGCACCTTTGACAGCTGACATCCACATGACTTCTAGCCAAAGCAAATCTATACACCTGAAAGTTTTGACGCTAAAAATTTGGGATGCAGGGGAAGATTTGAAAATTTTTCTTCATCATCAGACATATCCAGTGTGCAACCAAATATATCTCATCTGGAATTGTACTTTGAGATTACTTGTTTTATATTCTTAGACTTCGCTGACTTCTGTGAAAACATTCATTAGGAGAACTCAAAAAAAGGGATAACTGAAGTGTTAAATACTGTATTTAACTGGACTACTAAATAAAAAAAAATCCACTGTTTTCTAACAGATAAACTACGAAAATTTTGAACTTTCCTCCTTCTAAAGGGCAATCTCACCTCTGAAACACCACACTTTTGAGAGCTTTTGCACTGACAGAGGTAGAAAAAAACTGTCTCATATGTCAATAATGACATCAATACTGCATTGCTTAATCAGAAATCTGATCTGCTTATTAGTTACT
Organism: Origma solitaria; assembly: GCA_013397895.1. Taxonomy (NCBI): domain Eukaryota; kingdom Metazoa; phylum Chordata; class Aves; order Passeriformes; family Acanthizidae; genus Origma; species Origma solitaria. Next base: position 1,539,991 of record VZRL01006640.1, read on the forward strand.
GTGTAAGGAAGAGGATTAAATATGAGAAGAGTCAACTTGCCATGATTTGCTTTGCAACATTAATAAAACATTCAATAGTAGTTTTGTTGCTAAGTCTGCTAAAGTAAAATGTTCAAACGGCCTTGGAAGAATCTATTTGACAACATTATCTCTGAAAGAAAGTCAAGGCTACTTCCTATCCAAGTCCTGTAAGATGATCTCCTTGATATGGAGAATGCATGTTTATCTTCTCTGCAAATCACATTTTCCTCAGTCTGTGTGATATTAATCTCCGTGGGGGTGGACACCTCCATGACACTGCAATGGTTCATCTCCTGGTTCTGGTCAATTCTTGTTTTAATCTCATTTCCAGATCACACTCTTCACACATAGTGAGATATTAAACTCTATAGGGGCAGATATGTCAGCTGGCCTTAGCACGCAGTTCCCCCTTCTTTCTGGTCAATTCTTATTTTAACTCTACTTTTCTGTGATTTATATTCCATTTTGAAGTTTAGTATATTCTACTTTGTTTTTCACAAGTCTTCTCTCTCCCTCCCTTACCTATTTTCAGAGATTTTCACAGGAAAACTACCAGTTTGGTCCCTTTTACCAACCATTTGCCTCAAAGTCATTGTAGGTGTTACTGATGTTATTGTCAGGTTGAGATGTTATTGATGTCATTACTAATAGGTGTTATTACCAACAATGTTACTTACAAACACACTGACAATGCTTGCCTTATTAAGGACTAGTTCTCTCAGTGGGGTATAATTTTGTGCAGCCTTGCTTCATATAAAATTTCACTTACTTGTTGCAGGATGGGATAACCCCACACCAAGGTAACAAACTAGGATATAAAGTTAGAACATAAGAAATTAAAGCATAATGCCTTATTATACACTCTGATTGACAGCCAAGTTTCTGTGTCAAATTAGGGATGTAATACAACAAAAATCGCAGGAACATAATGAGGCTAACATATTTCAGGTCTCTCAAATATCAGTATCATAAGGGGCAACAGAATCTCAGAGAGGGAAAACAGAAACAGAGATCTTTAGCCTGCATGATATCTGCCTCAAACATTTTGAGACCAATCTTGGCTCTTCCCACCAAGTATAGAGTATTGTATATATACAGTATTTAATTTCACTATCTAAGCAATCTTTCAGTTTTCCCTGCCAGGTTAGCTTCTCGGCCTTGAAAACACTCATCACCAAATTAACACATCATCATCTCTTATTTGCTCACCACTTGAAAAACCTACTAGCCAAACAGTTAAAACCACAACAGAGATGCATGTTTGTGAAAAGGGCAAGAGACATGATTTCAAAAATATTGCTACTTTTTCAGAACATGTTCCTCTTCAATTTTTTGTCCCACTGATTTTTATGTACTGTCTAGCAGGGAGCATGTCTAGTGTCCTTTCTTCTTCTTTTTTTTTTTTTTTAAATAAGCTGTCCCTGTGTTTGGAATTTGGTTCAAAAGAGAAGGAAAATAAACACTGTGACTGCCTTCATTTACCATGAGTTTGTTTCTCAGCACAACTCTTGTACAGGTGAACTTTAGCACCACAGTCAGAGATGAGCACACCAGAAGCTCCACATCTGGAATGCTCCAACACTTCTCAGGGAAGCTTGATTCAAAGGCAGTAGACTATGTACCGTGAGATCCCTAGGAACCCAAAGCACCAGAAAAATGAGCCTACAGGATAAGACCACAAAATCTGAGGTAACCCTGCCTGGCTACACCACATGCAATGCTTCCTCACTTTCTGTAATGCTTCAATTCAGAAACCAGCATCTATTGCACAAAATTGCTTGTCAATGCAGATACAGCCATAATCTTTCTAAGATGCAGCAAACCAGAATTGCCCTGACAGGTACTAGTGTCACAGACAAAAGTGGTAAGATCCTTCTAACTTCTTGCTGTAGCAGCTCATAAGATTCCAAGAGCAAAATACACTGCAGCTAAGTGTGCAGACAGCTCTACCCAAACATAACCTTATTTCGCCTTTGGAAATTATTTTTTTTATGTTTCTATTCACAGCCATTCAAGTTAAAAGGTTAAATTTAAAAAGGATGACTTCCTAGTTATTCAAGTCTTTCATTCCAAAGTTTTTGGAAAGCAAACTGAAATACACCTCAGAATATTTATCCAAGCTTTAACTTCATTTAATTTTACCATGCATTTGCATTTTCATACATGGTCTTTATTGCTGTCTGTCTGTTAGGCTGCTATCTTCTGCAATCCATTAGCCAGTTTTCCAACACTGATTACAGTCCCCCATTAAGAATATCTTCTTTGCTGGTGCATTTTATCTCCTGCTGTTATTTCATCATGACAGAATCTGTAAACTGTGTCTGAGAACAAACCACTCTGTGTCTTAGGTAAACTGATCAATCATATATGAAAGAAACCAAAAATACTCCAGGGAACCTAGATGTATTTATGTATTTTACCATGTATAAACACATTCATCAGACAGCCACTGGGTCCATTTATGAGCTATACATCAATTACTGAACATTTACATAGAAGATACAATCATTGGTAGTTTATCTTTTGTACTGCTAAAAGCAAATCCTCCTAATTACAACTTCTTTAGACAGAAGTTTTAAATATGTGCAACTCTAATGTTCTTAATGTTGTTACACTTTCTCTCCTTTTTCCCCTGACAGATGACAGAAATCCTGAGGTTCAATCCCACTCTTTTTCTTAGTTGTGTCCTGAACTGCAAAAGTATAAGGAAATAGCAACTTCTCTGGGCCTGAACATAGCCAAAGTAATCTTTTATATTAGAAGGACCCATTTTGCCTAAATACTGAGGCCACATACTGCCTGCTCTTTCTTAATTCTTCCCCAAAGAAATGCAAATTTAATCAGATGCTTAATTACTATAGTTGAGATACAGTAAACAACCTGATAAGAGAATGTAAAAGAAGGGCAGGGAGAATACTATGATAAACAATACACAGTCATCTTGGATGCAGAATGTCTCAAAAAAGGATTAGGAAATAAACAGAAACCAGTTTTACCTGGATTCCTCCTTGACAGGGCCTTTTTAATATAGTAAACTGGAAGATAAAGGTACCCTGAACTGGGAGTTTAAAAAACCCCACACCAATAAAACAAAAGCTGAGCAGACACATGGAAGAAACTGAAGAATTATCAGGAAAGTCACCAAAACCCCCTGCCTACCCATAACTCAGTCCTGACTAAGAAGCTATTCATCCCATAGGCAGGTAGGCTGGTTTCTTTTTCTGACCTCTTTCACCTGGCAGTACACTCAACATACAGCATGAATGGAGTTGCTTAGAATTTTATGTATTACTGCCCACAAACCTGTCATTGTAACAAGATGATGATAAAACAATCAAAAATACCAAAAGCTACAGAGCAGCAACAAGAATGGGCTTAACTTCCTTTCATTCTCAGTCCACATTTTGTCTCATAGAGCAAAAAAAAAAAGACATCCTCCTCATTCATGGCACAGTACTGAAGAAACTCCAACTTCCAGATTTCTGCAATGGATTTACAGATCCCTTTTACCCCTTCTTAATTTTACACTTTCTTCTTCAAATCTTCTGTTTCATTTGCACAGCTGAAATGCTGCCACTGTCACAGGACTCAATCCTCAACCACAAGACAATAACTGAAATTATGTGGAAGAACATATAAGAGGACTTGGGATCTTTATGGTTAAAGGACAAATTAATTACAATATTATGACCCTAGTACCTAATTTTGTCCTCCAACAAATATGAGAGAAGTTGCTTTTCCTTTAAGGACAAAGGAGTAGTGCACTTATGCCTCCCCTATACTTCATAAACCAAAGTAAGATTATGTTGGCTTTCCATTTTCAAGGTATTATTCAAAGCAAGAAGTTTTTCAAAACTACTTTCCACTACAGCTTTGTTGCAAGCACTACACAAGCAGTGCCCAGGAAACAGCACTCGGTAACAATTTAACAAACTGTCTGTTAGGTAATCCACACTAGTCCTGCTGGGCGCTTCAAAAGTTAATAAAATTCTTATTTTATAAGGGAAATAAATAAACATTTACCAACTTCATTCACTTGTTCCTGTGTCCTCTGGGGACTGCCTAATATAGAAACATAGTAAATTTGAGAATTTTCTTTGGCTTTTGCTCCATTTGCTAATGCTGGGGGTTTTTTAGGTTTAGGTTCACAAAGCAAATGCTTGAAGTCCAAGGGCAGTGGGGTTTTTTTGTTGTTTTTAATCACATATTCACTTCCACTAGAAGGCAATTTTTCTAATTCTCTTCATAAGTAAAATAAGACTGGCCCACTAATTACTTAAGGTTGCTTTCAGGTGACAAGAATAGCTGTTTTAAGAGATGGATGGCCAAGATTATTTACCAGAAACTCAAATTATCTAGTACTTGTTTTCATTCCCATTTCCATGCTTAAGAAAACAGAGAGAGATATTTATACTTAGCATCTGGATACTATTACTATCCAAGCAAAGCAATCCAACAGATTATTCCAGTATTCCTAGGGTCTGCAAATGTCATTATTAATCACAAATGCTATCTTTCAGGTTCACAGCCTCGTCACATAGCCCATAAAGCTCAGACCAAGGATTTTAAAATACATGGTTTCTGTCAACCTTAAAGTAATGTACAGACTCCCCTCTTTTGAATGCTCATAAAGAACATCTGTGCAGTCTCTCTAAACGAGAGCATAATCTTACCCTTCGCAAATGCAGGTCATTTAATGCAACTCCTTGTTCAACATTTGACAGAAACACCAATAAATCACCAAAAGAATTGAGTATTTGGAGTATAAAACCAAAAAATACAGATAGGTGAGCCAGAGGGAACAACTACCACCTCCAAAAAGCTGTTCAGTATATCCATTTTAGTGCCTTTAAAAAACCTATAAACTGAGTCTGGTAGTTAGCTGCTGCTGTGCAGACAACAGGATACACAAACTGGCCAGGAACTCCCTCATCCCTGGAAAGAACTGTGGACCGGGAAGCACTTCATGCCTTGAACATGACTCAGAAAGAGCTGTTAACCTACCCTGCAGTATTTAACCAAATCAGCATACAGGTATTTCAAATGAAAGGAAAAAGAAGGGGGAAAAAAAAAAAAAAGGGAGGGAGGAAAAAAAGTACTGGGAATAGCATACCACCTAGGAATGCAACACCTTCCCACTTATGTAAGAAGAATCAAAGCATTAAACCATTAAACTAACTTTATCAAAGGAAAAGGTCAACCACAGTGGCTAACAAGAGCCTCTGAAGTCAGTAACTATTAACAGAAGTGGTTTAAAATATTAAAAGTTAAAACAAAAACCAATTTGATTAACAACTTCTCACTTCCAGGTTTCAGCGACCTCAGTCAGAAAAAAAACAAACCTTTAAATCTTTACATGCTGTGACATTACACCCATCTATTTAGCCTGTGTCTACCAAGAAAATTATAATCCCTTTCATTACCAAGCTTCATTTCAACTGATTCAGAAATCCAAATCACTACATGCTAAGGGTTTTGTTCTCACCTGGAAATTGTCTTTCCTTAATTCACACTTACATATCTACTCGCATTCTTACAAGTAAGCAGAGCAAGGAGGAGAAGTGTTTTCTTTATGGTGGGGGTTGTGAATAGTTTGCCATGCTATCTTGAAAGAAAAGGTAGCAAGAAAGGAAAGCCAACCCCGCAGAGATTTACAAATGCAAGAAATTTAATATAAATAGACCTTTTGCACTAAACAAGACCACACACAAAGTATTCATATGCTGAAGAGCTGGCAAGCCTGTGGAATGAGCTCGCAGTTTCTAGTATATTCACAAACTGACTGATTACTGGTAAAAACTAACTGCAAAAAGAATACTTGTTTGGCTTTTCTGAATCGACAAAGGAAAAGACTGAAAAGATAAGTTTATCACATTTCTGCTGTGCAAGAGTGGAAAGCCTCTTTAACTGGAAGTTTTCTAGCCTGAAAAGTGAACATGGAATGTACCAAGCAACACTGTCACATCAAAGACAGATACAGCAGTTAAGCAAAGAAACACAAAAATTTCCTGAAAGTTCTAATGATATTTATACTCATTAACCATTCTGAGTAAGGAATCTCATATACCTTACCTCCCTTCACTTATGGCACAACATTGACATAAAATCCTTCCAACAAAAATCAAGGAGAGCCAAGGAGATTTTTAAAAAAGGGGCCGTCACAAATGAGTGGTTTAAGGTCACTTAAAATACACCAGCCTGGGGCCAGGATGGGGGAGGTGGGAGGCAGATGCACCAACACAGGGACAAGGAGTGTGAGAACAGTGGGGAAAATGACAATCCACTTCTTTCAGGTATGGGGGAAGGAATTATGGGATCAACCAATCAGTAATTCTGAGATTAGACTGGGGTATTTGTTTATTTAACATTATTTTTAAACCAACACCATTATCTCTTCTCTAAAACCTATGACAAATAGCACTGAAGTTAACACAACGTTTTGGTATGTATTGTCCACTTAAAATCCATACAATACTCAGATTTAAGCATACTGATTGGAGAGATACCTGAGAAACGTATATTCTACAATTGTAAAAGTGCATTTCTTCTAAGGAATCAGAAGTTGAGCAAAATATGGTATTTTTGTAAAAAACAGTCCCTTTAAAGAATTTTAAATAGAGTGATGGCAGTCAGCACTGAAAACTTACCCAGTCGTGAACTCAGTCACATTTCTTCAGCACTTTCATGGCTGACAAGTGCTTTCACATTTACCAAGAACAGGAAAATGGGATGACACTAAGAGAACCAAGACAATTGATACCATTTTGATCTTACTCCAACCTAGTACCACATAGCTATGATACAGATATAATCAAGTGTCAAAATATAAAATCAGATCATTTTTCTAATTAATAGCGACAGCACAACGCTCTGCCAGGTTCTGTAATTTTAACTTTTCACTGTAGTGAAGACAACAAAAGTAGCCAAAAGTTTCAGAGCTTCAGTGGACTTTCTCCTTTTTTACTTAAAACCATAAATCATTTATAAACAGTAAATATCATAAACTGCACTATAGGATTCACAAAGAAACACAACCTCTATTTGGAAATAGTACTACAAAAAAATAGTTCAAGAAGTCAGTTATCAGTAAAAAATTTAACTCTGAGCAGTTTTGAATTCATTTGAACTACAGCCACCATTACTCTTCATAGTATTTTTCTCTTCTGGTTAAAATTCATAAGTCATTTTTACTGTTACAGAACAAGTGTTTACACACAGAAGCATAAAACTCCACCTCAAAATAAACTGAGTAACCAGTGTGTAATAATTAGAATGAACATACCATAATTTAATTGCAACAGAACAGTCTCTCATAAGTCAGTGGAATTAATTTCATGACATGGTAGTTGAGAAATGGCTTCTTTTGCTACTCAATTAGTAAATATAATCACATGTTTTTAGTAAGTGGCAACAAAAGTAAATGACTTTCTGACAGTCTGAAAGATCCAATCTTTCATACACTAGCTAACAAAAATAACCTCATATTACCTTAGTACTGGGCAAAGATTGAATTTTTTCATAGCACCAATCCTCAAGAAATGAAATCCCTCAAATCCTTGAAAATGCAAACACAGCTTTCAACTACATGGCTTCCTAGTAAGAACAGACTAAGTGACCTGAAACTACATAGTAGGTATGCACTATAGGTGCCTTCAGCTGAACACTTTGCATAGTTTTAAACAACTAGTTTAAAGCCACCTGTAGTCAAGGCTTAGCTGGAAGCAGCACAAGGTAATGACCTTTCTGACCCACAAAATTAGGCATAGAAGGACTTTATGCTCAGCCAGATTATACAAAATTATCACCAGTGCCATTTACCATTGCCCAATTAGCTCATACAGGCCTTCAGAAACCATGGCCATTTTTCCTCTTCTACCCACATTCACATCTCATGAGCAATCCTATTTAAAAACCCCAGAGGATGGGAAAGGACAGATCATGCATGGAAAGATGTGAAACTGCAGAAACCAGCTTTAAAACCAGTTCCTGCTGTGCTCCAAAGTGGGTGTCACAACATCCTCTAATCCTAGCTGTGTATCTAGTTGTCACCTCCACCAAGTCTTCTATTGCTTGACATCACAATTGCTCTCTACTAAGTGCCATGAATAGGCCACTCCTTGTTTATACAATTCTATAATAAATGCCTTAGTTACCTATTATAACAGAAGAACATATTCAAGCCCAGTTTACTCAAAGCTGCATGTCAGGAACACTAGCATAAGGCTGTCATCAGTTGATGTGCAGTCAGCCAGAACCCAGCCTCAAACATCTTCACTCAGTCTAACCCCTCCAGCTCCAGAGGCAGCATCGGGCCTCTCTTCCCACCTCAATCCATGCCCTCCTGCCTCCTCTTGGTACTTCTTCAGGTGGATGAAGTGCTGGCCTGGTGAGCACTGATACAGTGTGACTCAAAACAGTACCAGGTTCACCTCATATGAGCTGCACTGCAATTATGGCTGTCAAACTGAGCCTTTCCACCATCAGCCCTCATCCTCCCATTCATCAAATTTAGGTGGCCTCACATCTGCCAGGGAACTAATAGGAAACTAATCCCAAGACCCATCTTTCCTTTAAGAAGACTTGCATAAACCTAAACCAACTCACCCACAGGCTACTTGGTGGCCAGACCTAGGACAGGCAAAGACCCCGAGAGCCATTCAAGTGATAGAAATGCCCCCCTCTGTGGCAGCAGTAATTTAAATTAGCTTAATAGCATAGGCAGATTGCAAATGAAGCTCCAAATCTGAGCGCACACTTCTGGGAGCAGCAGTACAAAAGCATCTTTTCATGACAATGATAAGCTATGACAGATGGGATTCCATCAGCACTTGAAAACACAAGGTATGTCCTAATTGACTCGGCTAACAGGACTGAAGTATTTTTTTTGGAAGATTCCTATTACACATTCAACAGGATCTGTGCTGCAAAAGGAAAAGCAGAAGTTCCACCAAAACAGATGCTGACACTCAGTCACCCTCCAGCTCCTGAGAGGTGAGACGACCTAGAGGTGTACCAGCTAAAGAGATCAAAGACTCCATAAAGACTTGAGAGCAAGAAGTAATTCTACAGCAGTGCTGCAGATCTCTCTGCATGTTAATCCAGATACTGTCAATATTTACATGTATGAGGATAAACTCTTTTTAACCCTCTTGTGTTAACAAGAGCATCTCAAGAAAGAGACAAACCATGGTCGTAAGCATTAAACTCTCCCAAACATATAGCATGAGGTCACAGGTCCTTCAAGAACCTTGCTTAAAATCTCTCCTTCCTCCAAAAGGGCTGGTTAAAGATTCTCTCCTTCCCAAGAGTCCTGCTGTCCATTGGCATAGCCACCTCAAAGACCGTCACGTAACTGCAATATCTCAGCTCTTCAGTAATGAAATAGTTCCATAAAAGTGTCAGCTCACAACCAGGAGTGAGACAAATGGCCAAAAAAGCCAAGCAAATGACAGGAATGATCACACTATATATAGAGAACAGAACAGAAATCATTATTAAACTCTATATAAATCCATCAGGCAGCTGTCTCATGGATGCTCTGAGCAATGTAGAACTGGAACAGAAAGAGAAGGCTGATAAAGGATAAAAAGAAGATATGGAATGGTACCTTCATAGAAGGTGGTTATGACTGGACTTTTCTGACTAGAAAAGGAATAATTAAGATAGGGTGGAAAAATCCTGTGTGGCATGAAGAAGGTAAAATGGGATAAATTATTATTCATCTTTTAACACAAGAGCTAGGATATACGAAATACAACTAGCTATTTCAGAAAACAAAGGACCATATAGCTCTTTCCACACAACTTTTAGATTCCTTACCACAAAACAAGGCAAATGCTAAAAGCAATACAGGCTGAAAATGTCATTAGGCACAGTCATGCCACAAACTCCACTTAAGGCATAAAATACCAAGACTTTGTCACTGCGGACATACAGTACTCAGACAAAGTCACTCACCTCACCAAAAATCCCTCTCCCCAAGTGCCCACCATCAGAGACTGGACACTGGACTAGATGGACCTCTCACTTCATCATGTGCAGATTTCTTACCTCACTCCCCCTTGAGATTTATTTTTATTAATTTTCATAAGTAGATCTTTAAGAGCAAGACATCTTCCTTGTTTTAAGGTGCACTGTGTATATTGCTACCACACTGATCAAGCAGCACTGTGATTTCTCAGACAAAAGCGACTAAACAGGACTTCTGGGGTCATTGCATACTGGGTGCTTTCAATTTCACATGAATCGGTTAATTTCCAGTTAGAAAATTTATATCCATTGCATAAGTGCACCTGAAAATATAGATAGACAAGTTATCTGTGGACCAAGAGTGCCATGGAAGGAGCTGAATATATAAAAGAGAAGAAAGCATTTGAGAAGGAGGGAATGAAAGCAAGAAAATAATTGCATTTCTAATTTCACTCATTTTCCATATAATTTGTCAATACATTTTAACAGCTTGATGGGAAATAAAAATGCTGTGGATAAGCCTCTTATAAATACATGGCTACCTGCACCAATGTCTCTTGTATATCTTGTATACATGCAAATTGTAGCACATTCAAGGTAAAATATGACTGAAGCATCTTTTCCTGTTCTGACAGCAAAGAACTAATTTGAGTTTAATTACTTTAAAGTATTTTTAAACATTTTCAAAGAACTCTCAGTTTCTTCTACCACATGATTACAAACAATAGATATGCTTGTTACAATTTCCATATATTTCTCTGTAAGTATATCTAATGAAAAAAACGTCTAAAATAATATTTCTACTTTATAATATCAAATTTCTGAGTTAGATTCACTCCCAAAGACAGACCATAACTATTTCATCAGGGAAAGGGAAAAAAGATTAACTTAGAAATATGTTCATTTCTTACACTCCCTACTTTGCATGCAAAAGTCTAAGGAATAACTATTCTAATAAATGACTTGAACTCATAAAACAGTGCTTTCTATACTTAACTATCCCTATGGTCTGAAATATCACAGTTAAATAACTTCAGGTAAGCTGATGCATCTAGAATTTTTATCCTCATATCTTTTATTTAGTAATTAAAAACACCACACACTTGCACAGACACCATCAGAAGCAGTGCAATGCATATTTCTATCAGCTAGTTGACAAGCCGGCAGCATTCTTCAAATTTGTTTTTTTAATATTCCTTTTTTTCCCCCTTCAAATTTGAAAATATGCAAATTGCTAAAAATAATATTCAAAAAATATAAGTTTGAAGTGATTGAGTTGTGAAAACAAGCTGAACTTGTTCTTTATCGAACTGTAGGAGTTGCAGATGAAAGGAGGTGCTATATAAGGAATAGCTAGACTTCAACAGAGAACACCCTGCCAAAACATTTTGGCCTAGATTCTGACAGGCACGCACCCAAGTTGAAGGGTCATGGAAAGCAGCGGTGTAAAGAAACAATCTACAGAGACCAGAAAACATTACACTGCGGATTATGGCTGTGTTGGGGGGAAGGGGGTGGGGGAGGAGGGCAGAGAGAAGCTGCTTGGGTTTTTTCATTTGAAATCTGTGGGGAAAAACAAAAGATACGTCTCGATTATGCGCAAAGGGGGTGGAGAATATATACAAGCACAATTTCTAAGACAGTAACAAATTGCAAAATGTATCTTGTTCTTTTTCCTAAGTTGCTGCTGCTCCCTCACATTTGCTTTCATGGAATATGTTAGGAGGAAGAACAGACGGCAAACTATCGCACACAGCTCCTGAAGAAGGCCAACTTTCAAGAAATTGATACTCTGTAATTTGATTAGACCCTTAATAAACATGTGAAAGGTTTTATAAAGAATTCTGTATCTGGCTATCGTTCATGCTCAGGAGTAGTACAGAGCATCATAAAAAGAAAATAAAAATCAAATTACAATGAGAGAGAGATTTGTGAAAGGTCCAGACTGACTTAATACCTTCATTAATGACAAAGGAAAATTAACAGTTTTCAATTCATGCAATTCAGATATGAAGAATATTAATAAAAAGGCAGCTGAGAATTAGTTAGGTTTAGTTTAATTTGGAAAAGTACAGGTTGTTATATTACAGTGAGGATGGTGGAAGGCAGTTGAAGAAAGATGATTGTAAAACAGTACTCATGTTAAACAACGGAGATGACTAGGAATGAAACAGATGCTCCAGTGTGCACCAAACAGAGAAACTTCTCATTGTAGGCTACAGAAAGGCTCTCACTGGAACAGATATATGAACCCAAACCTTTGTGTGTGCATCCACTAACACCAGGATAAAGAAGTCTCATCAACAGAATCACAAACGCACACGCACACTCCTGGGACTGGCTTAGAATAAGTAACACAATGAAGTTTGTGGCAGTTATCAAAGTACAGTAGGGCGTAGCTCTACTTGTGGATATCAAATATATTTAATAAGAGCCCAAGAACCATACCTTAAACTGAGTACAATGACAGAACCAGATACTAATAATTCTATTTTGCTAAACCTTCAAAAAAGTCTGAGTGTCTCCAATTAAGAAACCTCGGAGTGGTGCAACACATCAGTATTCTTGATACTTGGCAATAGAAACTAAAGTCTCTGGCTGCTGACATGCTATACACACACACACACAAAAATAATCTTGTGTTTCCTAGATACAATTGTTCAACTCCCTGACAAGCTTCACCTACTCTGGTCAGAAGGATATTGAACATTCTTTTCCACTTACCTAACACATACCCCACAGTACCAACCTGACTGCTTGTACTTGCAATTCCAAAATGGGCTCCATGCCACATTTTCAGCATAAAATACCACAGACCATATAAGTTATCAGAACTTCCTACTCTCCTTACACCAGTGAACAAGCTCATAAAAAAATCTTTACGTAAGTGTTACCTTTGGTGTTAACATGAGTCTGATGAGTTAAGAGTAAAGCAAAAATCACTGGTCTGACTTCACTACAGTTTTGAATGAAAAGATATTACGCTTGGGAATATTTTATTTTAGCTGTTCCTACAACATACCAGCTGTGTATATGGTACATTTCCCTTCCCGTGGTAAAGGGCTCGTAGGTGCTTACGTAATTTTACAATTCTAATACACAGTCATTAAATTATACACACCAAAGTCAAATGCACAAGAATGGATGTAATCTGTTCAGACCAGCACTGCTTCAACACATTTCTTAATCTATAACATTTCAAATATCTCAATTAAAAATTAATTTATAAGAGGACCAGGAGGAAAATAAGAAAAGCCCCTTGATTGCACATCAGCCCTGTAAAGTCTCAAGAGTGTAGATACTTTTATTAATGGCAGTTTTCAAATCAGTGTCCTATGATAGAGATCTCAAATTCCCGTCCTACTGATGCACCCGATGCAACTGCAAGTACTATTCAAAGGAAGGGGGGAGGGAAGAAAGAAAAATAAGAGCCTTAAGTCTCTTTCAGCTAGTCAGTTAGTCCTTCGCGTAATACTTCACGCCGCAAACAATAAGAACACGTTCACGATAAAGCTTCAACCCGAGCAAACGAAGGGTGCTTCATAAACTACAGCAGAGCAGGTGGGGGTGACGGTCCGGCACACGAGTCCCCAGCGCCCCGCATGGCCCCGGCACAGCATGGGAGACGCTGCCCTCTCTTCCCGGAGCGGCCGCTCCAGCCCCGGGCGCTCTGCCCCGAGGCTCCCCCGGGGCCAACAACTCACCACTGCGCCGGCCGCAGCTCCCACCGCCCGGCCCCGCGGGCTTTAATTCCGCAAAACCCCGCGGCGTTGGGCTGCCGGGGAGGAAGGGGCGAGAAATTCGCGGCTTTCACACAAAACAGACGCCAACCGTATCGGTGCTTTCCCTCCCGTTCCTCACCCACCACTCTTTCTTTAGTGTGGGGAGGGGGGATCCCCGCGGGCAGCGGCAGCTCCTGTCTCCCCGCCCCACGCCTCGGGGCGAGGGGAGCGGCCCGGCTGCGCCCTCCGCGCCGGGCAGGGAAACGCCGGGAAAAGTTTGAGCGGGGGAAGGGGCGACAACAGCTCCAGCCCCGCGGGCACCCAGGAGGCTGGCCGGGGGAGAGAAGGAGGAGGAGGTGAGGAAGGGGAGTTTGTGAGGTGCCCGAAGCCCGCGCTCTGCCCGCCTCTGCCAGCTCCGCACCGGCAGCCTGCGCACACGCGTGGGTTGCCCACCGCACCCGCAGAGCGGAGGGGGTGGGGGTGTGGGGCAGCCCCTCTGCAGCCCCACCGCCGCTCCTCGGGGCGGGGGCCGGGTCCCGGAGCAGTGCGATCCTTCCCAACCCTCTCCCCTTCCTTCCCCTCCCTTTCCCGGCAGGCAGCCCGGGCAAGGCGCGACCCCGCCGCGCCTCCCGCCCTTACCTGGGCGCCGAGCAAGAACTCACCTGCCGAGAGCTGGG
>VZRL01006640.1:1554842-1590076 GCA_013397895.1 Origma solitaria
CTGGCGCGGCTCGGCTACGCGCGGCTCGGCTTTCCCCGGCACAGTTCGGCTCGGCTCTTCGCCGCCCTCTCCGGCACGGCACAGCAGGGCTCAGTGCGGCTCGGCTCGGCTCGGCACAGGAGCTGCTACGGGCGGCTGTGCGAGCCCCCGCTCTCAATCTCCCGCCTGAGGGGAACCTGCCGCTTCTGCAGAAGAAGGAGGAGAGGGGCGGAAGGGAGAGGGCGCCGGCTGAGCTCTGGGGCGGGAAGTCGGAGCAGGGAGCGCGGCCGGGGACGGCGGGTCTCGGGCGGGGGTTGCGGGGGAAAGCCCCACGCCGCGGGTGGGATCTGTCGGCTCATCCCGCTCTTGGAAACGCGGTACAGATCGGGTGGCAAGCGTGGCGTTATCAGCGCGCATCAAACAGCCTGGCTGTATCCTCGAGTCAGGCTTCGTGGTTTTGCTTTCTTTCGCAACACTTGTCTGGCTCCTAACGCCAGTAAAGGCTCATTGTTCGGCATTGGAAAGGTAATAAACAGTATTGCCATTATCCTATCATTTCCACGTGTGAACACTATCTGACCTTTCAGACAGGTCTGTGTGCAGCTGTGTGACTCGGACACCCGTGGGTTGTGATGAAGGATATTCTCTCCTGATCCAGACCCCAGGTATGCCCTATAATAAAGGCCTCATTCTCTGTTTCTAAAAGTACTGTAGGTCCTTAGGCTTCCAGAGCTTAGGACTCCAAAAAACATTTCTAATAACAGATAAAGTCACCAGTGCTGGAATTTATGTTTAAAGAATTTTCTCCAATTATTTTAACCTATTTTTTATTAGATTTTCTTTTTTGCATGGCAACTTGCAATTAGAGATGTTGTATAATGATTCCAACTGAACCTGAAACCACTGGAAGCTCACAGGTTTTATTGCAAATTCGAAATTCAATCCAGGTTCATCAAAGGTTTGCTGTGATTCAAAATCCTTTCCAGCCGTTTGTCTGGCAATTGATAGGTTTACCTTTAAGGCCCACAAGCCCTCAGGTTTTCACAGTGAAAAAAATAAAACTGAACCACAACAAGTTATACAAAATACCATGTAGTTCATACACACCCAACACTAAAAAAAATCTCTACACCTGGACAACCCTGCCCTCCATTTGGGTGCAGTGGCTGAAAAGAAACTTGCGTGCTTACCATGAACTATAAAATGATGTGCTTCAGTGAACACTGGCTCTTTGTTTGAACTTCAAGAATGGGAGCTGTGTGAGATGATCTCATGACACCCAGTACTTCAGGAAGAATAGGCCATGTACCAGATGGGAAATTGTTCTGAGCAAGGTGAAGGAAAGAAGTGTGCCAGCCCAGCTTCTGATGCCTGAGGATACATCACCATTTCTGTTGTTAATCAAAAAGATGTACCAAGTCATATTGGTGTGAGGGAGTATGTGGGCATCTGATGCCTGCCTTCATGCGGGGAGCAATACAGCTAAAACTGCAAAAGTGACTTCAAACCAGATATCTTGTGAGTTGTTTGGGAGGGCAGAGGACAGGAAGACAAATGCCTCCTTCCCCTTTACCTCCATGGCAGGCCTGCAGCTATCTCTGGTTGTCAGCACTGCAGATTGCCATGTCTGGAAGTGGGGGAGAGGTTGTTAGGTGATGGTGAATGTGCAGCTCCAGGTTGCTGCTTATTTCATTGCTCTGAGGTGATGGATCCCACTGATGATGTACAATCATCTGGGCTTTATCCAGATACCTTGCATATGTTCCAGTAGGAGTCTCTTGAGATTTCATCTTTTCCCATTATTCCTTTGCTATTAAAAAGCAACAAAAAGGATTTTGATTGCTATTCTTTCCTTGACTAGAGAGTTCAAGCTTGAGAGGTAGGGGTGAGGTGTGCATGTGACTCCACTTTTCCCTCAGGTGTATGTGCATCTGTTGAACTATTATGTCTAGTTGACGCTATGTGTCCTTCTACCATACTTGGCATCCTGACAAATGCTTAAACTTACACTTCAGGTTTGAGATTTTTTTTATGCTATATGACATGAATTGATTTATTTTTGCTCCAGCTTCTACATTTTTAGAGCCCTAAATGTTTTACAGTTTTTGAGTTTTCATTTAAGAGCCAGCAAATCTATATTACCTCTTGCATGTCTTTCTGAAAGTGTCTGACCTAACAACTTGTATGCTAAATGCAAGTCAAATATAGTAGCAGAAAGATGGGGACACCCCACAGTAATATCTTTCCCTCCAGCTTGAGGGGTATTTGGAACTTAAGGAAGGTATGGTCTTTATCTTAGTAATTACAACCTCTAAATAGTATCAAATAAATCTCTGTCAATTTCAAGAAACTGGTTCTGAAAGTCTACTAGATGCCTCTACCCTCCTTGTGTTCCCTGTTAAAACTTCCCCATTATACTTTTGGGTGTTGCTAAGCCCGTCATAACATATTTTTTAACACAGGCTATCACTTATTTATATCCATAATGACTGACAGATGTCTAGCATAATATCCCACAGCAAAATATCTTAAATTAGCAATATTTCAGTGCTATACGATAGAATCCACATCTAACATATTTTCCTATGGTATTTGAACAGTATGTAAAGTCTGGATATGTTATAGTAAATTGCCTATTCCTAACCAGAAAAAATATTTCCCTCTTCCTTCTTTTGTTTTTCAGGAACCTTTAACCATTCTCCTAGAGCTCAAGGGGATTTGGAGAGATTTAAATGAAATTTTTCAAAAAAAGATAGTCAAGTATTCTCATTATCCTGCTGCTCCCATCCAACTTTCCACCCCTCTGCACATTTGCTTCCTTTGAGAAAATCTGCTCATTTATTTTGTGAGCCTTAGCAGGATCCAGGCCTTAGCAAGGCCTTGAAGTTCTGGCTCTTCAAGGTTGGAGATCCTAAAGTATATTGAGAATTGTATTGATTGAGGTTTTCTTGGTGTTATCCAACAATGTCCATGGCAGGGGTTTCATTGTATTTAAGTTCTGAAAAAAATGCCACTACGAAATGTGCTTCAAATTTCAATTAAATGTGTTATTTTACTGCCTAGTACTCACAGAGGCTTTTTGAGAGCATGCTAATTTCACAGAGAATCAGCAGCCAGCACTCTTAAGAAACCATGAGCATGTAGACTCAAGAAGATGAGACAATGCTGAGAGTCTTACTGATGCCTTTGAACAGCCTCCCCTCATACGGCTGCTTTTTGGAAGCAAACGTGGGGCAGTCAGAGGATCTAAAAAGGATGGGGATTCACTGATGTATATCGTGTGTGCACAGGTGGACCCAGATAATAGATTCCAAATAGGAGAACCCCACATTCACCCAGCTACTTGTGGTACATGGTGAGAGGAGGACATGCAACAGGTGAGCTGCTCGGTGACTGGAGTGTCTCTGCAGCTCTTGCTCACATTGCTCAGCCCCCTGTCATCAAAGCTATTGACAGGCTTCTGTGATTACAGAGATAACTGTGAGGCATTTTGTTCAGTCAAAGGGTGGGCTCAATGATATTGGAAGTCTTTTCCAAACTTAATGATTCTATTATTCTATCGTTCTATAATTTCCCATCCTGAGCCTCCCATTCTCACCTGACCACCATTCTCAGAAATGTCCACCTTTCAGGGCAGAACTTTCCACTGTCTATCCAGAGATGGGATATTACTTGGATCTGCTTGTCATTTCTGCAGTTTTGATAAAATAGCCTGGGATTTTTTTAAGAAGAGTACCTTTCCTGTTATTGACCAAATACTGTCTTACTTTTTCTTTGAGCAGACAAAATAGTTGACAACTGAAATATAGCATGGGAATAGCCTTCAAAAAAGAGTGAGACATGGCCTTGCTCTGAAATAAATTGTTTTACTGAATTCCATCCCTTCAAAATTACATTGCACTGTGCATTCCTCATGCCAGGGTCCAGCCCAGAAAGAAACTGGTCCCTGAGTTTGTCTAAATATCAAAGAAACAGTTCTCTGTAAAAGTCTCTGTTTTAACAGGGTCTTGTTCTGTAAGACACTATTTGGCTAAAGCAAGGGACAGTGAGAGCCAGTCTCTGGGAGACAGCTAATCGCTGAAACTCAGAATATCTGAGTGATTCATTGATCGGTGATTATAAAGGCATAAATTCCTCAGAACTGCTTAGTTTTAAAGTTCTTGCCCCACGTTTTCTGTATGTATGTGTTAAGGAAAATGCACCTTTCCACATTACCTACAAACCTTTTACCAGTCGACTTCTGCCCCCATGCCATTCATCACAGATTCATGCTTGTATTCCTCATTAGAAACAAAGAAGGAAACATTATTTTGTGCCATTGGGGAAGACACCAAAAAGACTTTAGAAGTTTCTGCAAAAGTACATTGCTCTGCCTTACTGATTGCCCAAATTTTTTAGATTATTGTACCTATACCTGCTGCTTGCAGTGGTTTGAAAGCATATAGAGCTTTAAAGTCTACAACACTAAAGCTGAGCTTGAACTCAGTTGAAGGTGTTCACTCAGGTTTTGGAACAGCTCCAAAAAGACACTCAATGTGCCCTGCAAAGATTCATGAGAAACTGTGAAGAAAAATGGACAGATGGCCTTAGAGCATTTTTTGCCGCTGAAGTGCAATAGACAAAGAGATCCAACAGTGGAGAATGGGTGAGTTGAATGTGGTCTTGCGGGTGTTAATCTGATCCAGTGAAAACAAGAAGCTGATAGAAAAATGAATGTAAAAGAAAAATGTATAGATGGGTTTTCTAGAGCTATCATTTTAGCAGCAGCTTTTGGGGCTAAATAGTTGTCTGTGATCAGGAGGATAAATCAAGCAGTATTGCTTCTGTTTCCTTATTAGTAAACCTGCATATATTTGTAGATTGAGTAAACATGCACATTTAAAATTCAGTAAATAAAATGTTCTTAAAAATTAATGGTTAAGGAAACAAACTTAAAATCAGCATGATGCAAAATAAAGTTGCACTTTTCATCCAGCTTTAACCCAGGCCTAATATGTTGTGATTGGCACAAGAAACATGGAGGTATTTTGTACATAAAAAGAAATGCAGAATTGGGTAATGTCATCTTGAGAACCTTTAAAGAGAATGCAGTTTGTGAATTGTCAAGTGATGGGCCTAGAAACAAATATAGTTTTGGGGGTGCTGGTGGATGAGAGGCTGTGCATGACCGAGCAACATGCGCTCACAGCCCAGAAAGCCAAACGTGTCCTGGGCTCATCCAAAGCAGTGTGGCCAGCAGGGTGAGGGAGGGGTTTCTGCCCCTCTGCTCTGCTCTGGTGAGGTCCCACCGGGAACACTGCATCAGCTCTGGGGTCCCAGCGCAGGAAGGACATAGACGTATTTGAGTGAGTCCAGAGGAGGGACACCAGGATGTTTGGAGGGATGGAGCATCTCTCCTGTGAGGACAGGCTAAGAAAATTGGGATTGTTCAGCCTGGAAAAGAGAAGGCTTTGGAGTGACTTAATTGTGGCCTTCCATCACTAGAGGAGAGTGTACATGAAAGATGAAGAGAGACTACTTAAAAGAACATGTAGTGACAAGAGAGAGGGAATGGCTTCAAACTGAAAGTAAGTAGGTTTAAATTAGATATTAAGAAATTCTTTACTGTGACGGTGGTGAGGCACTGAAACAGGTTGCCCAGAGGAACTGTGGATGACCGGTTCCTGGAAGTGTTCAAGGCCAGGCTGGATGGGGCCCTGATCAGCCTGGTCTAGTGGATGGCATCCCTGCCCATGGGAGAGGGGTCAGAACTGGATGATCTTTAAGGTCCTTTCTATGGTATCTCTTATTCTAGGGTTTTTTTTTTTTTACAAGTTTTAAGAGATTTGGAGGTTGCAGAGGAGACATTTCATAGAAAAGAGACATCTGAAATGCATTTGTAAATGTCAAATCATATGCCCCTTTACTGACAAAAAATTCAACGACTTCACTTGAGTGGTGTGATTTATCTGGGGAGAGTAATGACATGCAAGTTGCCCATAGCCTCAAGACCTCTCACAGTGCTGCTGTGTCCAGTTGTGCTACATCCAGTGATCGGTTTATTAAGGGGGCTTGGAGGCAAATTAATTATTTAGAAGTACAATAAATTGAGAATTCAGTCTTCCTTCCCTTAATGGACGTATCATGCTTGAGATTACCGTTAGATCCTCAACAGCACATATGGTTGATCTCTTATCTGAGAGAAGACCTATATCAGAAAACCTTGATGTGAAATAAATAAAGCTTATAAATCACAAATGACTTTTAAGTAATGCAGAACTCTGTAGTGTTGAGCAGATCTGATGGGATAGGTAGTGACTTTGTTGGCTTATCCAGGCATAAATGTCCTATATAGGTTACTGCAAAACCTGTTACCAAAATGAACGCAATCTAGGCTTGGCTTGGACTAGAGCAATTAATCTTCCTGTAATAACTGTTGGTGTTACAGCAATGTGTTCCAAACTTCTGTGAGATCCAAATTCTTATGTTTCCACCTCTTCTGGTTAACTGGAAATTGATACATATGAGGGTGTTGAGAAGTCTGCCTGAATATAAAATGGTCTAAAGAAAACAACCCTGAGCATAAACAACCATGAGTAAGTGACAATATAAAAAACATTAGCCAATGCTCTGGCACATTTATCCTTTATAAAGAAATATATTCAGGTTCTTGCTGTTAAACCAAGAGATGGCTACGATTTAAATATGAGGCTGAACAAACCCTGTATATGATTCAACCTTACCCTCCCAAATTTTAATGATAGCCAGGAATGAAAATTGGAATCTGCAATCAGTCAGTCCATACTCAAGGGAACAGGAATATGATTAAAGATATTTTAAGTGCAGAACTATACTCACATTTATTTTTGCAATCTCACTGTCTTCCAACTGAAAGTAAAATTGAGCCCCAGCTATCTGCGCTTCGTATTGGTGGCTGCACTGCTGATCAGTTACAGCCCACCAGAAAAGGAAAGTTCATATCCGGCAGAGGTTTTCTGATATTACCTGCAGAGAAAAGGAGACCTGGGCGGAGAAAGATGCTAAACAAAATATAGCCCTCTCTTCTTCAGCATATGATGTAAGTTTGTCAGCTGAGGTAGGGATATATGACTTCTCAAAGAAGGAGGAATGAATATTGAATTATTTCTTCATCTCATAAACCTGAGGAATTGTTAATGGTCTGAAAATGCTTTTGCATCGACTTGCTACAAAATTGCTACAAAATCATGGCTGCCATCTTGTCTATAGTTTTAGGAAGATTTCATCCCCAAGGGAAATTAATCAAGCCACATTAATACATACTCAGCAGGCTCACATGTCATAACTGATGTCTGGCATAGTGATTGCTCATGTCACTCCACAAAAGCTTTCTCTATTAGAACAGTCTTTCATAAGCTGCTACTAAACTTCTCTCCAAAAGTGGAAAGTCTCATCAGATAAACCTTGCAAACTCATAAAGACTTTGTCTCTGGGGTCTGACAGCTACTTTCTGGTTGTTCTTACAATATTACTACCTCAGTTTTGTGTACTTTAACTCCAAGGTTGCAGTGTGACTTTCAGATATCTACCATAAAGCCCTAAGTTTCCGCTTTTATGTTCCTTCATTTTAGAGCTGAAGTTTTCGATTCTCAATTTTTAAAATAAGCTACCAAAATGGAAAAGTCTACCTACTCCAAGAATAGATGTGTATATATGTTATCCAAAGTAGGCTACCTTCTGCCCAAAGAGTTTATCAGCAGTTGAATTACCATACTTTCTCTTTGCTGGATGGAAAGTGACTCACTCTGAATTGCTCTATGTCAGGATGTTGAAGCTGTGTGTAAAGTTGCTCTATTCTTCTCTTTTTTTTTTTTTTTCTTTTTTTTTCAGTTCTAAATTTAAAACTTTTCTTATATCTAGTTTTAGTTGTGTAATACCTGGAAGATTTCTTCATTCTCTAAAATAACTTTATAGGAACAAATCAGAAAAGTTGGAGAGAACAGCATTGTGGAAGACAATGATACCTGAAACAGGATACAGTAATACATTTAATAATAATTTTATTAGAGTCTGGAGAGCAAAAACATTGTAGAGCAGAATTAGTGGGATTTACCTGGAAACTTGTTATAGAATTTGTTGTTTCTTGAAAAAAGGTTCATTCAGATATTTATGTGAGAAAATTGTTTTATCTAGCCCAATTTTTTATTTTCGTTTTAAAAATGTATCTCCTCCAGTTTCTGAAACTCTCTTCCTTTCAAAGAAGATCAAAGGAAAATGACTTTACGTTTTATGTAGAATAATCTGGCAGATTTTATAATGAACTTGGATGCTTTTTTTCTGTCTGTGCTGGGATAATTCTTTATTATCACAGCTTTTACTTAGTCAGCTGAGTTGTATTACTGTCTGTTTCATCTGAACAATGACGGACTAGAGGACAGTAGAACAGTTCAAGGATGCTTATGGCAAATGCAATGACAACCTTCATCATCTGTGACAAACATACTGTACTACATTACCATCCTTTTATGTGCTGTAAAGAAGCCCACATCCTTTGTTTTGCCTAACTCCTTCCAGATGCCATTTCCCTCAACCAACCACAGTCCTCAGGTTCTCAGCAATATTTGCAGATTGAAATGTGCTTATGTATCTTCCTTTGGCCTACAAGAAGGTAATTCCTCCAGGTTCAACAACCAGATCAATACATTTTACTCTTGCACTCTGCATTATCCCATCCTGTTCTTGACCTGCCATCTCTTCTAGGCAGCAGCATTTAGGATACAAACAGGAATCTTTAATTTTCATAATACTGATGGCAGTAGTAACATTGATGCTTTTTGCAAGGTAGAGTTTCTGTATGAAGGGTTGGCCATTTTCACCTTGAGCCTGGGTTTGGGTGGCTTATTATCTTCTTAACTCAAAACTGGTCCAGGAGACGTGAGGCAATCTGTCAGATCTCAGCCTGGTCTTCTCCACATTCTAGTCTATTTCTTCCCCCTCTTGGCTCCTCATACTGTAAAGAAGAGCAGAGCTCTCTTCTAGTCTCAGACACATCAAAGGAGGTATTATGAATGCATCTGAGCCCCAAAAAAGTATTTCCTAATAACTTCTAGTTGACCTGATCTTAAGGTTTTCTAAGCCAGGAATCTTTCAGTCTCTGGGAATTGCCATAATACCTCTTAGGTCCTGCTCACAATAATTTGGGATGTTTGTCTCATTTGGTGTCCCAGTGAGAGGAGGTAGTGAGTTGTTTACTCCTTTTCTGGTACCCACCTGAGTGCCAGCACTTAATGACTGTTCACCATGTGGCACCACTATAATGATAGCACTAGTTATAACACCACTAAGACAACAATATCATTAAATCATTTTCTCAGAGGAGATAATAGACAACAATAAAGTGAAAAAAGAAAACTATAAATAATGTTAGTCTTGGAGAAAATCACTGGCTTATTCAGTAGGAAGAAAAAGACAATTACCAGAAACCCTTCAGTTCCTAAGAAGGAAGTGTTAAGATTCCCATGAACTCCATCTAAATACAGGTTTTATTTGGACAAAATATAAATTCAGAGAGAACCTGTCCTTGCACAGCTGAAATGCCCTTTCTGCTGTTTCCTTTCCCACCGGAGTAATTAGCTATGGTAGCAGTTCTAAAGTGGTTGCCTGGCATTTATGATTAGAATTGTTAATTCCAGAGTGCTAAATATTTAATTTATTAAGGAGTATAGTCTGCTTAAAGTCTCACTTCTGCCTACATTTTTGTATTTGAGGTTACAAGTAACAACTGCAAAGATTAGAGAATGTATGTTCCCCCTATTTTTCAATGTGCTCAGATGATGCATTTTGTAGCACTTCAGGTCTGGTTATTTGGTTGTTATCTAATCAATGAGAGCTCTGTCCAGCAACAGAGGTTCTCCATGTGATACTGTGAATAGTCCCACTGAAATCAGAGCCTCATTCATCATGCCTGATAATAGTTTACTAGATCAGGCCGGATCTCATAACTCTCCACCCTGCTTCCCCCTGCACCCTTCCTGAGGGAATTTTCAAACTGTGTGAAAGAGAAAAATATATATTAAATCACTCAAAATGGTAAAAATTGTTGAAATTTCAAAATTTGGCTTTTAAGGCCACTAGAATGCATCATTTGTGGCTTTATGTGTAGCAGCATCAGTAGTAGTGTCATCCAATGTTACATTCTTTTAAATGAGCACACTTGAGCTCAACTAAAGGCCTGAAGAAGCATTCAGTCTTTATTTTTTGAAGAGTCTAAGTCTTTAACCAACACTTTGCCTCATAATAGATTTCAATGACTAATCAACTTAATTTTGAAAATGTGTCAACCTTTAAGCTACAAAAATTGCTCTTGCTAATATCTCTCTAAATTAGTCTTTGCTTTTGCCTACACTAATTTCTGTTTTATCTATATACTGTAGATCTCAGAGAGAGTTGTCAGTAATAAAATTATTAAGAATATATTGTTAGCAAGCACTTAAGTTAAAATTATTTTTACTGTAATTTTTTAATCATCAACTGTCAGGGATTGGAGTCATGCCTGATTTACAATTAAATCTGCATTTCTATTGCCTGGAGGAGATAGGTTATTCTATTGGCTTATGTTTGCAATGAGTACTCCAACAAGTCTTTGGGATCACAAAGTGGAAACCTCCCTATCCCGTCATAAATTATAAGCAGTCTCATTAATTTATTTCAGGTTAGTACTTGGAGGGCTTTTTATAACTACTGTTGCTGTAAGGCAGGTAGAGTGCCTAGCAGCATGCAGGGGATTACAGAGAGGTTTGTGATCTACTTATCCTGCTGTGTTCAAAGTTTCAAGGATTGTCTTGAAGCAGATGTTTGATGGATAGCATACAGTGCTCTTCCATCAAGCCCTGTGAGTCATTGCATTGTGTATTGTACAAGTTTATTCAACTTCCACAGAGCAGCATATCCCACACAGAGACCTAAGTGTTTCTTTTTGCTCTCTCTAAGGAAAAACTTTCTGGTTCTACTTTATATTCTTTATCCAGAGCTTGTGAAGTGGAATAGAGTTCCAAATGTGGAGATGGTGATTTGACTTTGCTTTTTTTCTTCACATGGAGAAATAAGCCTTGATTAATGATGAGTTTCTGTTCACAGTGTTCTTTCTTTTAAAAGGCAAAACCTGTTCTCTCTGTGTGTGTAAGATGACAGATTGACAGCCCTGGGAGACTGAAAGCCCTCTGTTTATCCCCAGTACAGATACAGCACAACTAACAAAAATTCAACTTTCCATGAGATATCTTACCAATGTATTTCAGTCCTTCTCTGCATGGCCAGGGAAACATCCAGGATGCTAGAGGTTGTTTTAGTTATTCAGGTTATGCGACCCTTTGTCTTTTCCAAAGCTAACCACCGCAGCAATGGCAGTTTGTGTGATCTGGATGTCTGAGAACATCAGATTTCTGGCCTGAATTTGAACTGCATTTCATAGACAAATGCCTTAATGTCTTATATCCTATCACCTGAGCCTTTCAGCTACTCTGAGTGTCCCGTGTTTGAAAAGAAAGAGAGGTTGTTTTCTGCATTTATTTGTATGGGGAAAGCACTCTTGACTGATGATACACAGGGCTGATCACATTAATTTCTGTGCTTTGGTGCCTCTTTGAAACTGATAGGGATGTACCAAGAGTTTTATGTGACTCTTCTTGCACAGCTATAAAATTCAGTGAGTTCAGGAGTAGTGGGTTGAGCACCCTGAATAGGTGAGTGTGTTATTTGCACACTGATCATTGCAAAAGGTTTTCAAAGGTGTAGATTAGGAGGTTTATAGATCGGAAAATGCTTTAGTACCATTTTGGGAAGTGGTACACCAGAAATGTAAATTATTGGTTTCTCAGCATATTCCTGTCTCAAGGAAGCCAAAATTAAATCATCATTCTGTGGTGGGGGCAGTAAAAGAGCAAACTGGTTGGGCATGCAGCTGTCCTTAGACAGCAGGCATTGGTGAGGGAGAGGATGATATCAAGGCAGGAATAATCTTGTGATCAAAGACAAAGAGAAGTCAGGAAAATGCATGCAGAGGAAAGGTGACCAGAGAAACTCCTCAAGACCTTTCTTTGTGTCCTATGCCTGGTGCTTAGTACTCAGAAAATGAGTTTAAAATTATGTGACCATTGTGAATTTTGGTCAGGGTTCTGCTCAGGCAGCCCAGTTGAAATATACCTTTATTTTTTTCCCCCATGAAAATAAGGTTCTGTAGCTGCTTGGTACAAGGATTTCAGCAGTTGCAGAAATTACTGACATTTGGTCTTTGTGAACATGCGGTGAAGTGCTTCCTTGCGGTACTATAGTGGTAATATATGATTAATATTGCAATTAATAGCTCGTGTTTCTCCCCTGTGCACCCAGATACTGAGCTGTCTGAAACCTGATTCAAGAGATCTTGCTGCAGCTGCAGTGTTCTTGGTACAACTCCCCTGTGCTTTTATAGCACTGTAACTAATATTTCAATGCTATGCTATTCCCAAAGTCCCAAAATCTTATTTAATCTTCCCTTTTTTTTTCTTTCTGTTTTCCCACTTTCTACAAATAATATTTGTTGCAAAGATGTGAATATTGTCACCATGTCAATGAAGGTCTACCTAATGCTGAGCTATCTTATTTCTGTATTTCCTCACTGAATTCTAGAGCATGACAGAAATTATCTCTGTTCTACGAGACAAGGAGGGAACTCACACCATGAAAGATTGAAAGAGATTAGGCTGTTGAAGGCCCTTTACAAAATCCTTTCATCCAGCTCTAGAATCTGTAAAAGCCCAAGCTTTCACATATATGCCTGATGGAGAATTTTGGCACTGACTACATGTCCTGTAGGATTTTGAGAACACTAACGAACTTTCTGGGAGCACCTTTATTTACTCACAGAAAGTGCAAATTCAGGATAGTTTGGGGGTGTTTTTTTGTAAATTTGCAGAGGGTTTAAGTAATCAGATACAGGTATTTTTAATGTCTTCCTGAGAAATATGTAAGAGATAAGATGTGAATTTTCTCTCCTACCAAAAAGGTTTTTTTTCCTCTCCTTGAATGGACAGTACAAATATCTTCATGCCTCATCTATGAACATCATGTCCTATCAGGAAAATCTCTTTTCCCAGTAACTGAGAAAAGTGTGTGCTCTGTTTGCAATTTCATATGCGATCATGTGATAACAAGACTGTTATTTGGAAAAACTTTGTTGGTTTTCATTCTTATAATTACAGTGCTTACTTAGTTGTCTGTTTAAATGTTCTTTGGTCCCCAAGGCCATTTTTGAATAAAGCCAAACTCACTAACAAGTATTTTAATGTTCTATTTGAAGTGCTTTTAGCATAGGAAGTTTTTTGCTATTTGTAAACTTTTCTATCAGTTCAGTTAAAATTTCAAGCATAAATTTAGTTCAACTAGCATCATCTGAAGTGTATGTGCTTCATTTTTACATTCATTTTGTCAGCTATACATCCCCCATACCATATGGTATGATACTCTCAGAGAGAAGCTAAATGTTTTCTGCACAGTAATTGTTTTCATTTCTATTAAAAGAGAAAGGCACAAATAATAAGCACAGTGAAGGCATGCAATCGTTGGCATGTCACTAAATCCTTGATGTCTATTAAAACCCCACCTAAACTTGCAATTCCCTTGACAGAGCACGTAGGAAGGCCTTTCTCCATCTGCTGTTTTTGCTGATGAGATGCCAAATGTCTTTACAGATACTCTCATAGAAAAGGAAGGAGATGCAATTACAGGAATCATGCTCTTAAAAGAACCATTTGAGGAGATAAAAAAAAGGTGAAGTGATTTTATAGCTATGAAATCACCTCAGAGACTGATTACAAATTGTGTTCATTTACAATATGACAGAGTGATAACTGATTTTTATGTATTGGTGTTTATAAAAGATGGTGTTTGTATTGTCCATAATTCTCTGCTAATTCAGTTGTCTTCTTGCCTTTAAATTTACAGTTTAGCACAGACTAAGAAAATGGCTTTTATCAGGTTTAAACAAATCTAGTAGAAGTAACTGAATCTGAATATTTTAATGAGAGGACCAGTGCTTTAAATGTTGTGAAAATGTTAAATCTTAAACTTGTCCTGAATATTTGCCTCAGCCTCATCTAAAACAGTTTTATACTGTGGCATTGTATTTTAGATGTAGGCAAGCAGATGTGCTTTCAAAACAGCAGCAAATTGTTGCAAAAGACACTACTTGCTTTGCTTGTTTTTAATGCACTGGTATGAAATTAGAGCATTTCATTAGAGACTGAAATGATAATTATACCTTTTTTTGGTAACATGTCTAAACTGAAACGTCCAGAACCAATCAGCTGACATATTTTGACATTTTTATTGACTTTTTTTTTTTACAGAGAAGGAAACATGATAAACAGGATTTGAGCAGTTTTACGCAGGAATTTCTTTCATATTCACAACCACTTGCTTGAATTGAACTATAATCCTAAAAACATCAAGTTGCTGAAAAAGTGTCTATGAAAATAAAACTGCCTTTGTGAACCATAGGTGATACATTCTCTGTGTTCTCAAATATAGGTGTAAATTGAAAAAGAGTAAAACTAGCAAGAGCAAACAGGAAAAGAATTAAAACACTATGTCTTTGTTGTTTCATTTCCTTTACTATAGAGTGCAATCAATACTTTACAACAGGGTTAATATGGTCTCTTCAAACATGCTATTATTCTTTCAAAATAGCACAATAACTTTATTAGTTATGCTGTCTGCAGTCTTTCCAATGTGACAGGATCGTGTGGGTGTTCAGATTGTAAGTAATTTTCTTGGTGCCCTCTGTTGGATTATTTGTCGTGAGTGCTAACAATAGCAGCTAGCACCACACAGCTGCAAGAAATTGGAGTGGTGGAAGTTCTAATTCTAATTAATATAATTAACACAAACAAGAAAGTGTCCCACACTGAGAGACTTACTGTTTCTGCTTAGTACTTATAATATTCAGATTCCACATCTGCCAGTCCTTTACTATTCAAGTGAGGTTTTACTCGTTGATTTCTTTTTTTTCTGCTTCAGTGACATTCAGGTGCACTGAAAGGTTATTTTAAAACATAACCTAGAGACTGCTCTTGTAACTAGGTGTTTGTGTTGCTTCTTGTACCTTACTTTTGGAAAGTATCTGCTTTGTAAATAAATGTGAGTAAACATTGGCCCCGTTTGTAATGGTAGTGCCTCCTGCTTTTGGTTTCATATTAATTTTGTGTTCACAAGGCAAGAACAGAGATTTTTTTCCTTTGCAAGAGAATCAAGATGAGCAAGTTCAGAAATAATCCTTGTGACCAGTCACAACACCTGAAATGAGTACTGCAATCAGATGGCCAATGGCCAGCCTTTGGGGAGGGGACGAAAAATATCAGAATTACGGTTTGATGAGATTTGAATACCCTACAAACTCACTTCAGAATTGGCTTGGATGCCATGGTCCGAGGAACTATCATCCTACGTAATTCCATTAATATCCTCATCCTGGACAAAAGCTTTTTTTTCCCAAGCTTGGTAAAATCTTGGTATTCAAACCACCTCCCCATCACTGTTTCTGCTCATAATCCTGGGTGCCATTATCCAGGCAGAACAGTTTATCATTTGCCTTTGAACATACATACATACATGCATATCACCTCAGTAAAAGGGTGGAAATGAGATCTACTTGCTGACAATGAGAAATTCCTTCACTGCAAGTAGCTGCACTCATGTAGCAGAGTGCTACTCAGCACTACTTTGCTATGCAAAGGAATGCTCAGCGGCTTCAGTGACACTGAATATTAGTGCTACCTATGGCTGGTCCCAATGGACAAAATATGGCAGGAGTCATAATCTGAGAGGGGATTAGTTAAGGATAAGCTTGTTGTCTGGTGCTTATGAAAATAGAAGAACCGAGGAAAATGTTATCTTTTGCAATTAAGTTGGTGTTGGGCAATCTGTACTGATTCACCTGCCAAAGTCACAAGTGGTCATATCTGCACAAAGTGATAATTTTTCTATCCTTTTTCTTGTCAAGATTGAGTCAATCATCATATGACAGACCACCCATGTGTAAAAAGATATATGTCTGGCGGGAGCTGATATGGGACCTGCAGATGGGCTTACTGGCTTTGAAAAGCAAGTAATTTTCTATTAATACTTCCTGTAGAGGATAAGGTAAGGCCCTGATACCTTTCAGATGAGCTGTAATTAGGCCAGTATTTGAGGTCTCAGATATTGCAGCTGATAACTGTGTAAGTTATAGTCTTTTTCTAAATTGCCCTTTCATCTTTCAGTCTGGTTTTATGTCTGGCTACAACACTGAATGAATCACTCATGTTAATTAATAGTCAACATATTAGCTGCTTGAGTTGTTTGTAATTTCTTCTCTCTACATTAGCCTCTCCTCAGATATCCATTATTAACAGTGAACTGCTTTATAGAAGCACCCACTTACAGTTAGGTACTGTGCAAATATGTATAAAAAACCAAACCCACAAAGCATAGAAACTAAAGAAAGATAAAATTAATGACCTCATTATTCCCATTTGAATCTCTGTAACAGCAGGTAATTCTCAACACTGGAATTTTGTTTCTGTAACTTACCTCTTCCTCAGAAGTTTCTCATTCTCTGTATTTTGTTCAAAGAACATGTATTTCCTCAAGTACTTTTAAATGAAACAAGCATAACATTTGTAGTAGCCCTTTTTATGTAAAAGGATCTAACTTTAGCACTTACATAATTACTAGATTTGATATGTCACAAATGTACATTGCTCAATTATAATATTCTGAAATATTCATTTGGGGTCCAGTAGTTCATCTGTACTTCTTTCCAGGTGTTTCTTACATGATCATTTTCCCTTAAGTGATTAGCAAGAATCAGATGATTTGAACTAAAATAAGTAGTTCTTGGCATAGATCTCATGAAAAATGAGATATTCCCCAGGAACTACAGAGAAATGAGAGAGAGTTCGATATACAGAAAGAAAGAATTAAATATACAGAAGAATTAAAAGTGGACAAGCATCAGTGATTTAATATGTTCTCACACCCACATTTTCTTATTAGGAATTATAAGGAACTTGGGAGTGAGAGATTGAGCAAGAGGATGTAAATAGATAGGGAAAAACATGAGAATCGAAAAAAGAGAATCCAAAGAAAAGAGAAAAGCTTGCCAGGTTTTCCAGAGGATTGGAAGCAAATGCAATGGCAGCCAAGAGCAGAAGTTGGAAAGGGTGCAGGAAGATGAGGGCAGAGCAACAGCCTCTTGCTTTTTTCTACACTGGAGCTGGATGTCCAGTATGGAATGGGGGCCTCAGAGCAGAGAAGAGAGGAGTGAAATAACTCCCAAAGGTCCAAGGCTGGAGAACTTAGCTTCTGATAAACAGAAGGCAAACAACTGAAAAGGTATCTTATGGCAGAGTTCTTTAGGAGTGGAACAGGACATGCAGAAAGTGTGAATGGCCTATAGCTGAGGTCAACACTGTAGTGATGGGGGAGTACTGGATGGAGAATTGCCTTTCTAAAGTACTATGCAAAGTTTGTTAAAATGGTATTTTGTTTATGGTTAATCAAGGGAATTGCAAGCCATGTTCTGACTGATTAGTCCTGTCAGAAAGCTGGCTCTGTGTGTCGAGTGTTTGCACTGCCTTAACCCACAGAAACATCCTAACTGCATAGGCCTTTGTGTTTGTGCTTCCCCCCTACTGTGAATATCCTTGGTCCAGAGGGGATAAAAGCATTAGGAGAGGAGTGTTAAAATGCATCTAATTACACTGAATTTACACTTACAGTAAATCTGATAGGAGTTGTACAGTTAAAAGAATCTGACAAATTAACAAAAAATATTCTCATGGTTTTCTGGGTTTTATTTTCCTTAAGTGATCACTTGCATGGACCTCTGTCAGGACATAGCTAACTGGAGCAGAAAGATATCACCACTTCTTACTATCTGCTACTACACAGGAACAGAAGATAACTGTGTTCTCTGCTTCACTGCCGTACGGGCAGGTAAGTCTTATCTGATAGTTACCTGAAGCAGACCAAGTTTTCAGGGAAGAAGGTGAGGCATGAACCTGTGATCCATGCCGCTAGACTTGTAGAACACCAGGGGTATCTTAAAATACTTCACCTATTTGAAAGAGAGTGTATCCCTGTGTCTTATGCAGGAGTTGCTGTGGAATACTTTCTAGCTTGTTCCTCTTTCAGTCTTGCCAGCAATAAATAACTTTAGACAGTAGCAGTAAAGATAGGAAAACAAAATTGTACCTAGTATGCCATATGTTGATTTGCATTTAGGATGCAAACTCTGCTTTCAATAACATCTGTGTGAAACAGCCCTGCTATCCAGCTGCCATCACAGTTTTCTCTTTGGAAAAGGGAAAATGTTTCTACATCTGAGTTCATTTGAGGTACACACTCCTGGGGGCCCAGTGTAGCATTATGTTTCCTGAAAACTTATGCCAATCATCAGCAAAACTTCAGATATACCACTAGAGCTTGTTACATAGAATGTCACTGTGCTATATATTTGGTGTGTGTTTTCTGTGAAAAAAACTCCTACTTTTTGACCCCTTAGGTATAGAAACAATAGACATGCCCCCAACACAGACATACACATTTCACTGAATATTTACTGTTGCATAAACCTGGCCAGTGAATTCAGTAATTTCACAGAAGGGAGGAAATTCTTAACTAAGCAAATTAACTGACAAAGACTGAAAATTCATGAATTTTCCAAAACTGATGAGTTTATGCTGAGAATTACTGTATTACAGGAAGTAGTGTTAGAATTACTGTAGAAGAAAGTGAGAAGTTGAGCTGGTCACAGCATTTCAAGGTTTTTTTTCTGTTGACATGTGTTGTTTCACAATTGTGTCATTTTAACACAACATTTTGGGAGAGGCTCACCCATCAACATTAGCACAAACACACATCACGAAGAGCTCTAAAGTCAGTTCTCTTTTCTGATGACTCATAGCAAAGGATTTCACGCATCTGAATTTCACGCATTCACAAATTCAGAGGCCTCTAAATAATCTGGACATTAAACCTGTAGGAGACGTCCCTTGTTTCATGTTAGAATTGTAGCAAATGGACTCACATCTACTTTCAGATCAAAATGTACTATACTTAAATAAATCCAAACACCATAACGCCACATGGAAATGTTCAGAAAGTGATTCTACCCTGTAGGACTGGAATGATATTTAAAAGATTACATTTAAAGTAATTACATTAAACTCATTTCATAAAATATGAGTATTAGGAAAGTTAAGGTTTTGTATAGATTGCATCTTTCCAAAACACGTGAAAAAGTGCGAGAGATACTGCCTCCCTGTCCTCCTCCACAAACAAACATATCCTGTTTTTCTGCCTACTGTCTATGATCCCTATTGCAAGTATGTACACCATGCATGTTTTTATA
Organism: Origma solitaria; assembly: GCA_013397895.1. Classification (NCBI taxonomy): domain Eukaryota; kingdom Metazoa; phylum Chordata; class Aves; order Passeriformes; family Acanthizidae; genus Origma; species Origma solitaria. The sequence continues at coordinate 1,574,209 of VZRL01006640.1, forward strand.
TCTTTCTTTGCATGTTGTTCTTTAGGCTCATTCAAAACAAAGAAACCAACAAAAAACAATCTCAAACCCAAAGAGTTATTTGTTTTTAAGCTAAAATCACCTCATGCCACAGTTACTCTTCAAATATCTGTTTATTTTAAATGGAGTTATGCAAGGGATAATATTTATTTAGTAACTGCAGGTCGAACAAAACTGTATTAGTATGGTTTATGTGATGCATTAGTAGCATTGCAGCATCACAGAGACTTGTTATGAGTTAGAGCCATGTGGTATTTCAGGCTGCATCTTCAGTTCTTGCTTCAGTTTGGGTTCTGGTTTCTTCAGTCTCTGGAGAGGAAATATATCTTGGAAGCAGATTTCTCTGTGCCCACAAGTTCTTGATTGTATTTAAGTTCCTTTGAAGACAAGAAGCATATACAAAACACTTCTTCCTTTCCTAATATGAAGGGAAACTCTTTACTTATGCTGGTACTCCTTATTTTGCATTTCCACACATTGTAGCTCTCGATTTGCATGGAATTTGTAATTAATTTTTTAATATATTTTTCCATTTAGAAATACCTTCAAACTGCCAAGGGGCTGCAAATTGTAGAGAAAAGCAGGTTGGCCTATCAGTGCATTGCTGCTCCTGCTGGTATTTGTGATGATATGCCAATGACAGGTTGGGTAAGGTCTGTGGTGCCCCTGCCCCCTCTTTCTGGCACTGCTGAAGCTGTAAGGGAACTCCCCAGAATGTCTGTGTGCTGCACAGGAACGTGCTGTCCCTACCCCTTTGCAGACTCAGCACACCCCCAAACGTACACGCACAGATGGTCCCAAGCTCAGCTGGTGTAAATCAGTGCTGCCCATCCGGCAGATTGTGTGTGCTTGCTGTAAATAGATGCTGCACGCTATGGATCTGTGTCAGTGTAAAAATCACATTTCTGCCATATTGGGGCTGGGAATTTAAATCTGTAAAACCCAGGCAAGTAAAATGAAAGCTGCAGTCACTTCACAGAATCATAGAATGGTTTTAGTTGGAAGAGACCTTAGAGATCATCTCGTTCCAACCCCCCCAGCATGTGCAGGGACACCTCCCACTACACCAGGTTACTCAAAGTTCCATCCATCCTGGCGTTGAGCACTTCCAGGGATGGGGCATCCACAGCTTCTCTGGGAACCTGCTCCATTGCCTCACTACCCTCACTGGAAAGACTTTCTTCCTAACATCCAATCTAAACCTAGTCTTTTTATGACTTGTAATGAAGCCATTATTCCCTGTCCTATCACTACATGCCTTCGTAAATTGTTTCTCTCCAGCTCTCTTGTAGGTAACTGGAAGGCTGCTCTAAGGCCTCTCCAAAGGCTTCTCTTCTTCAGGCTGAACACCTCCAACTCTTTCAGCCTGTCTTCAGAGGAGACAGGCTTCGTCCTCAGATCATCTTTATGGCTTCCTCTAGACCTGCTCCAGCAGGTTCATGTCCTTCTTATGTTGTGAGCACCAGAGATGGATACAGTCTAATGTGAAATCTAATGAGAGTAGAGTGGGAAAATCACCTCCTGTCACACTTATTGCAGCCCAGGATGCAATTGGCGTTCTGGGCTGCAAGCTCTCATTGCCAGCTCATGTTGAGCTTCTCATCAACCAACATCCCAAGTCCTTCTCCTCAGAACTGCTCTCAATCCATTCAATGCCCAGCCTGTGTTTGGGATTGCCCTGGTTCACACTCAGGACCTTGCACTTGGCCTTATTCACTTGCGCCCCTTGACATACAAAATGCAGTACTTCATTACATGTTTATTTTTAGTGCATGTACAATGCAACGTGAGAGACTTAATGTTGCCATGGGAACCATGACTTTGAATTCCTGACTTTTTTGTATGATGTTTTATTTTTTAAAAAAAGTGTACAGAAAGATCATGGATAAAAAATATTGGATATCACTCAAGTCAGTGGTACTCAAGTATGATTAACATGAGGGGAAGAATAACAAATCTAAGATACTGCCAGTCTTAAATAGTAAACACAAGTATAATTGGCTAAACATGATGAGTTTGAATACAACTACATGGATCTGGCAACAGGATGCTTTACTACTGCATATATATGTTTCAGATTTTATATATCTGCCCCAATTTCATTGAGCTAGCACTTGAATACGATGTTTTTTCTGCCAGTCTATTGCAAAACTAAACCAAATAGCTATCAAAAGGAGCCGAAAAAATGGATCTATATTCCTGTGTGGAGATTCAGCCCTACCTGTTGAATGAAGACGGTAATTTCAATATATGTTAATTTTTTTTTCTCTCTCATATTTATCCTGAAGCAGTTCTATTATATCTGTCTTCATTGCACAGTCTACACTGTAGTCTGTAAAGAGGGTGTTATGACCACTGTACCATTTTGTAACTCTAGGAAGGTAAAGATACAGCAGTAGATAAGTTAATAGAGATTTTAAACTTATTGTCGCTCAATAAGGAATAGATTCTTCTTTCAGCTTCACATTCAGATTGCCTGGAGAAATGAGATTTCTTGGGTATCCTGGGGCTTCATGGAAAAAGTACCTGAGACCTATAACTCATCTCAAATATTTCCAAAGGAAGGGGCTTATACTGATGGAGAAGTTGCATCACTATGCCTTTAATTTCCATCCAGCCATAACCCCTGACTGAAATAACTCCATCTGTATGAATTTTATGCCCTATTCAATTAACAGCAACATGAAGAAAGTCTGACCAGAATCTCAGAAGTATATCCTATTTATGGTTTTATTAACTTTTCTGCAGTGATATCCAAGGAATCAAAGATTACTAATTGTCATGGGTGTTCTCCAGGAATGTGAAATCCTGGATAACAGAACTTCTGCCAGAGGTTCTTCTCAGGCTGCTGCCCTGAAAGATGGTCTGCTACTCTCTTGGTGGTGCCATCAATTTCCTTTATCCTTGCACACATCAAAACAATTTGAAGAAATCACACGGCCACTTTTAAAATCTGACTGCAAGCACCAGATCACTCGTGTTAGTTTCTGTTGATTAAAAAAAACTGTTGGTTAAAATCCTGGTAAATTAGAGATTATTAGAGAGCTCAGAGCATTTTAAAGGGTACAACTGTTTTTTCTGTGCACTGTGATTCTCTTGCCTTGCATTTATCACCAGAGTCCATCCTCTGCTGCACTGTAGAGCCTAAGAGAAAGTAGAACAAAACATTCTTTGTGCTCTCTCCCTTCAGCCCTGTCTCTGCCCCCTGTTCCGGGCTCATGTTTGTACACAAAAGTATACACATCATTCATAGTGGCAGAAGAAAATCTGGATGAGCTGGGTCCCTTGCGGATGTGGAGCCAGAGGGCATGATCAAGCATGCAGCTGTTGACTGATGGCTCCTTCGTGTACAATAAGAAACTGAAGTAATTCTTTCTACTAGATAGTTTAGCTTATTGTTAGAAGAAAATTGCTTGGGTTTTATTTGGGTAATGCGCCTGCTGGAGGGGGTTTGAATGAAAGTTTTTGCATCTGAGAGCACTGAGATGCATAATATTAGTGTGATCATGATGTCGTCTTATTAGTAAGACAACTTGTCCTTTTTTGTCAGTGAATTGCAAAGATCTGTCAAGGCCCAGTTTAATCTACTCCCTGTAATAGGATTTGTCTGTAGCTTGAGGAAACAGAAGCTTGTAATGCATAGGGTTATTAAGAAGAGGATGTAAGCTATTTGAGACTCTTTAATAAAATATAATATCAGTATATTCAATGAATATGGAAAGAGGGATCTAAATATTTCTCATTACAACCTTCAAGTATCTTGGGAGAGGAGGATGATACCAATTAAAACAAGGGGGAAAAGCAATATCTCTCTGAATTCTAGCCTTCCTCAAAGTTAAATATTGATGTAAGAGAGAGTTCAATGCAAGAATCTCATTGCTCCTGCTGCAACCATTAAACTAGATCCCTGCCCCATTCCAAGGCAAGGTTAATGTATTTAGGGACCCTTGCGAACAAAGCTTTAGTTGCTTTCATGTACACCCATGCGTGGCCCTTCTGCAAACAAGGCAGCTTTAAACAAGGAGAGATATTGCTGCCAGGAGTACAAAGTATTCTGCCCCGTGAATTGCCTCACTTCCTATGTGACAAGCTTTGAGACGGCTGAAAGTATTTGCAGTCCCAAACCTCACTCACGTCCCTCAGTGCCTTGACAGGAAACACAAAAATCGAAAGCTTTAACTGCCTCCTTTTAAGGGGAATTTTGGTATCCGGAGCAAGCAATCAACACAAAGTGATTGAATTTTTTTTGTGGATAGAGCCATTAGGAACAGGGTTCTGTTTCGCATGAACATTAAGGTGCACTGTGGTGGGAAACAGACTGCTTTAACATAAGATTTATGGTCCTTCTTCACAAACACAGTTTTACCCATCACATGTACAGTCATACCACTGTTACTGGAGATTGCTGGAACTGGAGTTACTTGAACTAAGACTGGCATCTTTTAGTCATTAATATTTTTGCAGCCTCTCTTATATGTCAAATTCACTGTTTACCTTGCTGATTAATATGACCTTGTCTGTGTTATATCTAGACAGGTTAAATACCTAGATTGTCAGTCACTGCCGTAATGTCACTAAATCTATTGCAATGAAATTACAATTTAAACAACTTGAGACACTTCTACTCACTTGAAGTACTCCACAGGTATATCTTGGCTGTGGTCCTCCAAAAGTACTGTAAGGCAAAATATATGTTTTGAAACGAAATATTCTGGTTCCCATAAATGATTGTTTCTGAATACAAGACCTAGATTCAGATCTCTCAATGCCTGACCCACAAGTTGCTCCAAAAAGACAGATAAAAGTGGTCCTCAGTCTGTCGAAAGAGAGGAGGGAGAGGTGAATAGGGCAAATTTCAGTTTGTTTCTTGGGACTGAGGCTGATTCGGGGGTTGGTTTTGGTACCTGCAGAGCTTTGCAGGAATGGCAGAAGTATGAGAATAAGTATGACAAGATTTTTTTGGTTTTGATCAAAAGAGAATTGTCATTACGAAATTAAAATTCTCATTGGACTACGATAAAAGAATGAGATGAAACAAAAGGGGATTTTTCCCTTAGAAATTATCCTTAGTTTAATGACTAAGAATTTGTTATTAATTAACCTGGTTTAATCTGGAAAACAAGGAAGTTGAACTCCCTCTGTAAAGTTATTTGCTAAAGGAAATAGGCCTGGATATTATCCCAGACATACAGAAGCAAGAAGGAGTATAGGTCATTTTCTCATTAATTACATTTGAGAGAAAATCATACAGTGAAAGCAACAGAGAGAAATTTAGTCCAGTCATGACTCAAATATATTCCACTGGGGCTTTCTGCGGATCAGGAGTGTAGTGCACCTTCAAGGAGTCCAGGATCCCCAAAGAGTTTGTGAACTGGCTTGTGGACAGACAGAAGGTGGTTATTCCTGTGGCTTCACCCATCCTCTGTCAGAAAGCTTATTCACATTGGGCACTGCTGCAGTGCTGAGACTGTTCTGGAGTCTTAAATTGGACCTTACCAAAGAGCAGCATGTCTCTGTCTCTACTCCTGAGCTAAGGGTCTCAGGTTACTCCCCTGAATCCTTCCTTCCAAAGCAGATATTACCTCATTTTTATTGGAGAATGTGGAACACAAAACATCTTTTTTATTGCTACTCTGTTTTGGGTCCCAAAGGTTTTGCTTATGATGAGCAACATGACATCCAAAACATTTCATAACTTCCTGGAGAAATTTGAAGTCTGTAATTTTCAGTGACTTTAAACACAGCAGAGAATTGTGAGATTGAGAGCCCCGTTCACAGAGGGACTTGATGAGCACAGATCATGAGGGCATCCAGCAAAGTACAGATCAGTCCTTTACCTGAGCTGAAGCATGAATTTGAAGGTGGTTTCAGTTTCTCAAATAAATGTGTTAACCACAGGCTATAGGCCAACACAAGGAGCATCTGGAAGCCTCCCAAGACTAGGAGGTCTATGGGCACTTTATTAGGTAGAATGCTCTCATTCACCACATTTTCATATCGTTGCACAAGAGAAAATCTGCAAAGAAGAGAGCAGGAGAAACCCAAACCCCTATAAGCCAGTGAAAAATATGTTTAGTGATAAATTAAGAGACCAACAGCCAAGCAAGAATGAAAGGTTCCTGTGCTTCTTAATTGTGTTGACTTACTGGGCTGTAAGGGAAGGAGTCAGTAGTGGGAAATAGCTTCTTCCCTCACTGCCAGGGGCATGGTGTATATCCTGGTGTTGCCAAGTGCAGTCAGAGTTGCCAGTTCTCCACGCAGATCAAGATTGTACCCAGGCTTGTGCCTGCCTTCCAGGTAAACACACTGACAGTGCTAATGATGTAATTAGAGGGATCACTCTGTCTCTACTTTGCCTTTTATTTCCATTAGACACAGTTTCAGAAAACAGATATTACTTGGAAAAGCTATAATTAGGGACAGGGAACACCTAACTTTCAGATTCTGCTTAGTTTTGTGGAAAACAAAGAGTTTTGCCAAAGACTTTAAGAGGATAGTTTGAGAGAATATTAATGATTTTAATGCCTAAACATTGAACTAACTGGTATCCTTGGGCATCCTTAGTTGAACTAAAGTGGCAGCCCAAATCAATAGATTACAAGAGAGTTGAAGGTCTAAAACATGTGCACAAAAACATTAAAAAGTAGTGTTTTTTCAAACAGCAAAATATACCTAATTAACCAATTTCCCACTCAAAATCTGAAGCATATCTCATCTCAAAAATACTTGAACTGTTGAAAAAATGTAAATAATGTATTCCAGTAGTGTGAGGAAAAACAAGGGCTGACAAGAGAAGGCATGAGCAAGGTGGCAATCAAGTTCTGTGTGTGAAGCTAATTTTGGTTGCAAATTATTTTAATAAAGCATACAAGAGAGAGCATGCTTCCAATATAATGGTAGAAAGTTACTGCTAAACTTCCTTTGTTTTGCTAGAGCTATAGGCTGCTAAAAGGTTTTTAGGACGAGTCTTGTGCTCACCAAACCCTCATGTAATCTCAACAGCAGCATTGCAGCATGGTTTAAGAGCACAATCCTTTATGTTTCAAACCAAGTTAATAAGCAAAGAGCCTAAGAAATTTAGTCTTATTCAGGACTAAATAAGAGTCCTTGGTCTATGCAGCTGTAAGGGAAGCAGTGCTCCACACGTATTTTTTAAGCTGATTTGAAACAGTAGATAAAATAGCCAGAGTTCATGCACATGTACACACATGACAGGCACTCTGCTAGAGAGATATCACAGGCCATACATCAGGTGCAGTGGTAACAATTTTAATAATATTGAACACAACTGAGCGAAATTAACCCATGGGGAAAAAAAATCTTACATTGCAATCTATTATTCTGTTGACTAATCTATCAAAGAAAGGAGCACTCGCGCCATTTGAAACTGCACTGGCCATTTTTCTTCCCATATAGGATCAATATATATATAAATAACGAGGTTACAGTTAGAAAATGGGTTTTAGATAACAGAGCTGAAGCTTGAGAGTTGGGTTGTTGATACGGCAAGTGCCAAGATTCCTTTAACCCACAGATACACTAAGAATTGCACAGATCTGCAGAAAACAGTAAGAGGTAAGAAAATCTCTGTAAAAGATAAATTTCTCTGTACTGTTGGATCCCTTTAGCAATAGAGCCTCACTTTGTGAGTGGTGCTTGTGGCTGGATAAGGAGCTATTTCCTGCAGGATTTCTTCTTGAAAGCCTGAACTTCCCTGTGGGAAATTTTTTGTACAGGTAATAAATACTTTGCAGGCCATTGCACATTAGCTTGCCAGATTCTTCCCTCTTCCTAACTAAGAGAGATAAAAAGAGATAAAAGTGTATCTGTAGTATTTTGAGAAAATTAGTTGTAGACCTTTTCTCCCCATTCTACAGTAAATGTTAGGCATGGTTACCTTTATTTGAATCTTCCTCAGACTAGAGGTAGGTTGTGTCCAGAGCAGGAAAACTGTGCATTGTCTAGTAGACTGCACTAGAATAAAAATCTCTGAGAATTTAAACTCAGTATAATTACCTGCAGCATTGTTGGAAGACCATGCATAATAGTGGTGAACAAAACCAAGGTTTCCTTTCTCTCTGGTTACAATCTCTATTGCATCTCATACACATCATGGTGAAGAAACAGATCACATCAGTGATATGTGGTGTCAGGCACAGGTTGCCAAAGCACATATGGTGTAGCTCACAGAGAGCCAGTGTTGAAGTTTTAGTGTTAGATCTTCAGTAAAATCTGGAAGAACTTACAAACTGAAAATAACAGCATTTGTCTTGGAATCCAGGTGCACAGATGGTCGGTTTTGAGATAGACTGCAGGTTTACAGGCAGACAGCTTTACAGCCATCCTCACCTTCATCCTGAAGAATTCAAAGAATGGTGAGAAAATTACACAATAGGATGTGATGGTCCATTAGCTTTCAGTAAAAGTATGTGCACAGTTGTCACTCTCAGGTGATGCCTAATGTCTGAACCTTGAAATGAGCATGTGGGAAGAGGGAAAATGGACATGGGAATACACATTCTGCTGGGAAGACCCGAATTTTTATAAACTAGAACAGAATGCATTGAGTAGACTAACAAACAGACCTTTGGAAGTGGCCATAGACAAACATTAAATGACTGTATATTCTATACATTAAACAGATATATATACCCAGTGGTGACACGAGCACATTCATATTTGAACATGAGTCTCTTCAATTTTAATAGACCAGACTTAGAACATCTTACACATGCTATGAAAAGTAGTTTGTAGCTGAGGAGAAGTGAGAGTTGAGCAAGGAGCCCATGACACCTCTGGTAGCATCCTAGTCCATGGTGCAGGATCCAGGCTCAGCACTGCATGCCTGAGCAGCAGCCTCCTCCCTGCACACCCTCCCCTCTGAGCCTATCTTCCAGCCCTGTGCACGGCAAGTACCAGTGAGAGATCAATAATTGTGCATGAAACCCTAAACATTTGTTTCTTCTGCAGATATTTGCAGACATAGTGCAGAAAATTCCTGTTATTTTTCATTAATTAAATCTCTTGATTAACAAACAGTTATTTGCAATTCTGTAAATTTGTTTGGTTTTTGTTGTTTAAAATAATAAGAAAAAGGCATCTGCACTTTTGACAGATTTCATCTTAGGCAGTCAGGGCACTTCACAAGTATTAATTAGTCTAACACCCTATTTATCTGTCAGAAGATTTTAAATGTACTCAAGTCGTAAATGGTGTTGTGCCATCAGATTAGTTTGCACTGGTAATCTCAGCCAATGTACCTGGGATTAATCATTCTGTTCCAAACAAGTCATGGCACAAAATTCGTTTTAATATATTTGCTAGACACGGATTATATAAATTCATATTATTAATTATTTTAAGACACTTTAGACCTCTTAAGGTCAAGAAGGTTCCTTGTAATTTGTTGGAGGGTTTTGTTTTTTTTTTTTTTAGTGATATTGCATTCAAGAAAATGAGGGCACAAATTATTTTTCATCATATAAAATACCTTGTATTTTCACATGTAAGAAGAAAGTTTTATGAGTTTCTGAAGAGTTACTGTAAAATTAAGCACATTAGACTTTTTCCCAGATTAGTTTCAAAGCACTGAGGTTAACAGACTAATTCAATAGTCACTGCTTTTAATGATATCCTTTTTTACTGGTTTTAACCAGAGCAGGGTAGGCTCTAATGGATTATATCCTCTTGTCAGCAAACCAGTTGTTAACATGCACTTAAACCATGTTTCTTAAGGATCCTTCTGAAGAGAGGTTGTCTTGAGAGCATGCTTAAGGTTCAGTGTGTGCTCAAGTACTTTGGAGAACTTCAGTATTTTAAAGTACTTAAAACATTTTCTCAGGAATTCAGAAATCAGAAGGATTTGGGTGTGTAATCAATTGTGTTTGAGAAATGGCTCTCTCATGTAACAAGCACAGGTCAATAAAAAATAAAAAACTAATATTTTTGAGAAATGTAGTACCAAGAATAGTAAAACTTTGTGTGATGGACAAAGAATAATCTTGCATCTAGGCCACAATACAAGCCTTTCAGATTCCTGTTATGTGGAAGTGTCTGGATAATGGATGGAGAGATCTACAGAAAGTAGGACTCAAATGAGAAAGTTCAAGTTGAAAAATTTTGTTTCAGAAGAAGTCCTGTGCAGACTGCATCCTAGTCTTTAAGGTACATGATGTAGTGTGCTTTTCTGTATTTGTGTTAGAGCTGGAAATAGTGTGGAGTCCTGTACATCTGCACTGGAGCATCCATGACCTGTGTCATACAGAGTGAGCCAGGCTCCAGGTCAGAGGCTGCCTTGAGGCAGCTCTGGCAGGCTGGGAGTCTCCCACAAAAGGCAGAATCACTGATTCAGAAAGGAGGAAACTGCCCTGGATCCTCTCCTGCCATTGCATGCCTTTACCTCTCAGCTGCAGAGGAATGTGCCCCGGCCCCAGAGGAACCAAGTGCGCCTTGCACAGTGCCTCACTTCCATCAGCATTGCAGGGGACACTGAGCCGTCCTAGCTGCACCCTCCAGGCTCTCTAGCCTGATCAGAATGTTTCCCTGAGTAGTGAGAGATGGAAGTCTGAAAACACTAACTGAGGAGGTGTTATTGTCCATTTCCTGAGAGAATGAGTTATTTTAAAAAACCTGACAAGTAAGTGCTTCACCTGGTGGAGGTATTGAGACTGTGAGTCCTGGTTAGATCCTGAGCATTAGAGACTTGAGTGTTTCAGATATTCAGGTGGTTTTTAGAGTTTAAGTAATTTTATGTTCAATGTATGACAGTTCTTAATAACCATTTGGGGTGTATAATGATCCTGTAGGCTATAAGGGAGTATGTGTGTACATTCTAGGTGCATGTGGGTTATTTGCAGAGGCCTAGAAAATTTTTTACATCTATTTCTAAGTGCTCAAAGAAACCCTAACATGGCGAATCAAATTCAACTTCGTGCCACAAAAAATTGTAGAGAAAAAGATCAACAAAACTAACTGTTAGAATAAATGATAGAAAAAGTAGAAAACCGCCTGTTAGAGGTGGGAAGTATAAAGATAATTCTTTACTGAAGAAACCAAGGCCATTTTATAAAAGTGCTCTGATGTGTCTTTGAAACTCCATTTCACATAGAGAGCAATCTTGTTTCTCAGCTGGTATAAACTGTCAGGGATACACTGAAGCCAATTTCCTTCAGCTTCTGATCTGGTCCAGAGATATCATCTATTGCTGTCTATACTGGTATAATCTAGTATCGTCTATACTGGCATCAGGATGAAATGTACATGTCTACATATAGCTTTGTGTCGCAGAACTGTGCTAACATAGAAGAGAAAAATAACTAGTCCAGAATAAAATGAATACTGGTGGCTGAAAAGATTTGTGTACACAGTAATGCACTGGTTACTCTTTAGTTTCTGGTTTTATTTATTTAGTAATTGTTGTCTTCATACTGGATGTTAATTATATCCATTTCATTCACAGAATTTTCCTATGCAATACAAGAGCATTCCCTCTTACCGAAGGCAGATGTTGTTGTAATATACCTAATGTACTGCTACTGTTTAATGCGGAGAGGATATAAAACATGATGCAGTCAGAGAAATGGCAGTCAAGTGTGATCATTCCACTGGCTTATGGCAACAAAAAATTGCTATGCTTTTACTCCTTTAACAATCCAAAATTTTGCAATCAGTCAGTTAGAATGCAAAGGCTAAAGTGATTGAGGATTATTTTGAAACATTTTGTCAACATTCTTATAGAGCCTCACAGACCTCAAAGAGGTTTTGTATAGCTTTATTCTCTTGTGGAAAGCATGCTTGTGTGTGTGTGTGTGTGTGTATGTGATGCATGCCTATTCTCCTAAGGCAGTTTTACAAGGCTTCCTTCCACCTGCGGGTTTAAATTCAGTGATGCCAGCCTGCAGGAACACAGACCTGGAAGTGTGGAGTCCGATGATACCAACCACATAACTACTGCTTGAGATGAGAGATCCCAGTAATTTTCTCTGCTGTTATGGGAAATGTTATACGTAATTCCAGTCTGGGTAGGTTTTTCTGTAATTGGTATCTGGCTATTGGATGCACCTTTTGCTGGAGCAAGACACTGTCCCTCAGGCGGTGGTTTAAGGTCAGCAGCAGTGCTGCTGCCTCAGCTCCTGTGCACAGCTCTGCCTGGGAACCATATGGGGAACTGACCTGGATTAAACAAAGTATCCCACCCTAACATCAAAAGCCTATTTTTTCAGTTGGAATCTGTGCTGGATCTATGAATGGCTGAAGAAGTATTTGTAGCAGCTTGGTGCTGGGAGAGTCAAGGGGTTGGGACCAAGTGCCTGGAGAGGAAGGGGAGGCAGCTTCTTGAGGTGGTTCAGCTGATGTAAACTTACCCACTGCCCAGCTCCAATGTAACTGTGTGCACTTGCACCACTGCTGCTCTGATGTTTGTGCTCAGTCCATCAGATTTAAATGACTGCCTTTAAATAAGGCACAAGACAAAGGAGAATTTAACTTTTTCTTATGATTATAACCTGTGAAAAATACCATTGCCACTGGAATGCTGGAGCTGCCCTCTCACTGCCTCCAAGCCCAGTCAGGGTGTGGATGTGCTAAATGCAAAGATGTCATTTTCCAATCAATTTGCCTACTGTCTACACAGCACCATATTTTTAACACCTCTGTTCACTGTGTGGAGTGTGCTCTTGCACGCATTTTAAGACGGATGTGTCACCCCTGCATTGGTAGGCAGGGGCTTTGCTATAATATTTGAGAGGCTTGGAAGCAGATGAACTCTAAAATTTGAAATTAATTCACCTTGAATAGATTTGGGCTGAAGATGGGTAGAAATCTGAGCAGTACTAGTTGACCATAGCTGATCTTTAGTTCGGCAGGTACTTGCAGTCACGCTCATTCTGGCACCAAGTGAACAGGGCTCCTTGCACCCGTGTTCCAAGGGCAAGAGGTGTATAGGTGCTTCTTTAGTGTGACTCTTTAAAAGGAAGGTTATAACTGGGAAACAATTTTCACTAGGAAAATGGTGTTGAAAGTTTGATACTTAAACTCACCTCTTCTTCTGAAAAAGAAGTTAATCATATTCTGACATCAGAATATGATTAACTGTGTTATTCCTTTGTATCTCATTTCAGGAAGTCCACAGTAGTGCTGTGGAACTGGAAGAGTATTATTTTACATAGCACGCAGATTTAATTTCGAGATGTATGCTGACAGCCTATGTTACTCCTTCTGTCATCATAAAACATAGTAATTAAGTTTGAAAAATCTCAAATACTCTTTTAACTTGATCTTTAGAGCTGCTGAAAATACTTTTACAGTCAGAAATCCACTTTCTTTGCTTGTGCTGAGATAACAGAGAGCTACCTGTCTTACAGCTTTGTCCTAGTACTCCCAATGGATCTAGAGTGGATATTTAATCTGTTCATTAACACAGGCTTGTCCTGAAGTCCATACACATTTTTTATTCCAGTACAGTTACCCCTAAGAGTTATTTTTTTTTCAGAATAGGATTCATTAAACGTGTCAGGAATAAGATCTGTATTTGTTTAGTGCCAAAAATGTGCTCAATACTGTTAAGTGTATTACTCTTTCTATCATAGGCATGTAAAGTGTTTTATAAACTATAATATCTACAGACTAACACAAATAGCTCCACCTTTTGTGATGTAAAGCTCTTTCAGATTTTCTTTAGGGCCATAGGAATAACCAAAATTTCAGGATAGGATTTCAAAACCTTTGTGAATAAGTGATCTTTTCTTTCCATTTTCATTTCTTTTTCTGGTCCTACAATGATGTGGAAATTCCTTTTTAATTGTGGAATTAAACTATTGCAGAGCCAAGGAAATACAAGCCAAAATGTACAACCTACTGAATCACCAAAAAGAAACCTACTGCAGAACTGCAGATCAGAAATTATAAACCTACTGGTTTATCTCCTATGAAGTTCACTTATCGAAGGATATCCAACAGTGTGTTAAGTAATTCACTAGGAATAAAGATTCCTAAGACAGTGCAGTGACCTCATTACCAACTTTTAGGTTGTGGGGAGGATGTCCAGCACAGCTCTGAAGCAGCTCTGGACCAGGTTTCCTTGGCTCCTGTGGTGAAGGTTGTGGTACGCAGGACTGCAGAAGTATGTGGCGTCTGCCATCCTGTCTGATCCTTCTGCCTCTGTTGATGGTGCCCAGCTCGGTGTTTCACTGCCCCAGCCTCTGCCTTCAGGGGACTGAGCTGGGAGGCCAGAAAGGCAGATGCCGGGCAAATCTGAGTACCTCAGCCTCAGGATGCAGAGAAGACAAAGGCAGACTGACTTCTGGGTGTGATCTCCTTTGAGCAGGAGGCTGGACAAGATGACCCCCACACGCCCCTTCAGACCTAGGTTGTTTCTGTCTTTGTGTTTTTATGAAAAAATTCCCCAAACAAAACAACTCAATACCCATCCCCCACCCCCATCCCCCCACCAAAACCCCACCTACTTTGTAGCGTGATTAATCTGAAAAGCATTTAGCATCTTCTTCTAGGTATTGGATATTCTCAACACTCAAAAGAAACTTCAGAGCATTTCTGCCACTCAGTATTTCAGCCTTGAATTGATAGCAAATATTTCTCTTTTGGCTTTTCCTCTGGAAATTTTCCTCTTTTATTGTATTGATAGATGAAAGTCAGCTCTTGATGTCTAAATAAAATATTGTGAAACCATGACAAGTGTGCACATCCTTAAGCAAGACCACAGTGTTCCTAAGACACCTTTGTAATTTTAAAGCTTTTTTTTTTCTGTTATGCCATTAGCCAAATATATGTCAATATGAATAAAAATACATGGGAGTGCTGCAATTAAAGGATTAATTGTTTCCAGGAATTACTAACACTAACATTAAAGAGGTGATTCCCCTGTAACAGAGATAGAGCAAGCACTCAGTAAAAAATATACAGCAGCAACAAGTATGTGACAATCAAAGAAATGAAATTGTTTGCATGGTGATGGTACATTTAATGAGACATATCCAGTTCAGAAACAAAAAAAATGGTTTTAATTTTCCTTTGAATTGTAGTTCAATAATAGAGACAAAAATGGCTGAGCAGAGGAAGCAACATATCAGTCAAACTGTGATACCTTTACTTTCAAAAAGCATTTTATTTCACAAATAGTTCTATTAATTTGGTATAACAGATAGGAGAATATCACAGTTCAGTCATGCAGCCTCGAGATTGTAAGAGAGGACCTGAGGCAAGGTTGGCTTTAGTATCACAATTTTTTCAATTGATAAGTCGGAAATAAACACTGCCTGCTCTCAACAGGAACACTGAGAAGAGCAGGATGTTATGTTTTATTGTGTATCCTGCCTTTTAGTCAGATCAGTATTACTTTAAAAAACTTGCAGCAGCGTTTTCTGCAGGCTTTGTGTGGACAGAAAATAGTCACAGACAGCTCTTCTTTTGCTTGCTGAAAATTAGTATCAGGCACTTCTACAATATAGTCTAGACAGGAAATTGCCTTGTCCTTCAGCAGAAAATTGATTAGATAATTCATTACATCAGTCATCTCAGACACTCCATCCTTGGAAAATTTGTTTTCTATGTCTCTGATAAAGGCAGGATCTATAGGTCTTCTAAGTACGTGAATCATCCTAGGCTGGGCATTTCATACATGTTTTCTTAGGGCAGCACTTCATCTCTGTGGCTAGGCCAATTGAAGAAAAACATTAAACTCGCCTGATACTTATCTGTAGGATGCTAAGGATGCAGGACAGAATAAGCATCCTAAAAAGAACTTTTGGAACTGTGTTTACCTTCAGCTCTCAATCGATGGCTTTTGTTCATGTCTGAAATATTTGCACCCCACCCCCCCACCCCCCACCCCCCC